>JASANF010002155.1:0-46248 GCA_030248245.1 Trissonchulus sp. WLG1_4 | reverse complement strand
TCATGGGATTTTTAGCAGGCAGCTATAGTACCCAGGTCATAAAAAATATAGTCTTCGCCAAGGAAAATCTTACTTTTGGAGGTAATAGATGAACTGAATTAGCTAAATCCTGGGCTATTATTTTCTGACGTGAATAAGACTTAAACGTAGGATATTAAACTCACTATTTTTTGATGGAAAACTTTTGTTTTAAGTTTCTTGGTTTATCAACTGACTGTTAAAGTTTATCTTATAGCACCTGAAATAACTCAGGTGGGTGTCGGATGAACAATTGTTTTCTTGATTGGACTGAGGGGTGGGGTGCTGAGCATAGAGTTCAGTACCAGTCTAGGCAGGGCGGATGGTTTAGCTCCAGTTTAGATTAGTCATTTTACGTTCAACTACACAGCAGTAAATATTATGTACAGAAAATCACTTGACTCCTAAATAGTGGGTTTAATGTATCCTCACACTCAGACGTCACATTGTAACCACTGCTCACTCAGCAGAAGAGCTCTTTGTGATTTCCTTTTTTTGTTTTCAGTACGCTCTGACCTTCACGGTGACCTCAGCGATTGAAGACACATTTTTCAGCAGACTCGGCTCCCGTCTTTTGCCCCGGGCCTTGGTCACTTTTCTCGTCTGTTGTCTGGGCTTTGCGATTGGCCTTGGATTCACGGTTCAGGTCAGACTGAATGACCTTTGACCCAGTTTTTATGGGTTGAAATAGACTTATTTTGAGCCGGAGTTTAGTAATGGATTAAGGAGTAAACTAAAGTCTGACCAGAAATTGCTGAACCCTGAGACTAAACATGTGGCCTGATGTTTGTGACTACTCGCTGTACTCTTGATGCTTGCAATTTGTTTATTTCGTAATAAAATCGCGTGTTTCTTTTTGTCTCAGGGCCCATCAAATTTTGGTCAGACTTTAGTTATGTCAGCAGTGATTTCAGTCCGAACCCATTCCTAAACTCTTTTGGAACTAAACGGATAATTGCTTAGCGTTAGCGTGGATAATTAAATCATAATTAACTAATTAATTGCATAATCATCCGTTTAGTATATATGGCTGGAAATCAGGGCACGAAAAATTTATAGTCATAGCAAAAACCTGAATTTGTGGGTTAGGAATATATACCATTTTTGTAATTTTAAATAGGTAAACCTTTTCTGCCAAGAATTTTATGGTATGTTAGAAATATACTGCAAATGAATTACAATCAAAATAAATAAATAATAATAAATTAATAAATAAATATTTAATAAATTTAATTTGTTTTCAGTCTGGACCGTATGCGTTTGATCTGACGAAGAAATATTTCGAGCTCCTACCGTTTTGGGTTCTTCTTTTCTTCGAAATTATAGCCATTATATGGTTTTATTGTAAGTTTTGAAGCTCAGGGGTTGGGATTCACAAAAGGTGTTTAACTTTAGACTCTGTCTAAAACGTTCGTTTCGAATGAAATAGAACGTCGTAATGAAACATTCTATGTGTATTTCATACGATCACGTGTTCGACTTAGACCGAGTGTAAGTTAAACGCGCTTTGTGAATCCCACCCAGTATGTTTTGATGCATTTTTAAAAATCAACTAAAAAATAAACATGTAATTAAGTAGTGTGAATGGGCTTTACTAAAATTCACTGTTTTTCAATCAATAGGTTCTTTAAAATGAAGGATTAAATTAAATTAGATTAAGAATCTGTCTGTGTGCGGACTAGAAATCTAGTGGCTAGGGTGGGCGACACGGGAACGCCCAGTAATTACCGGGCCTTCCGCTCCCTTAGCGTGACCCTCGGACCGTTTTGTGGCTCCCCACAGCCAAACACTAACACGCATACCACTTATTGCCTGCTGTTTCGCCACAAGGACCTTTAGAAAGCTGACTCTGGTTTGTGTAGTTTCCGAACTTCTCTGTGCCGTGAGGGTGGGTAAAAATAAAGGATTCTTTAGCTGTGTACCTCCACATAAGGGACGATTTGATCTTATACACTATTAGTGAAGTGATTATTTCGTAATTTTACCGGCTGAACGGACATACGGGTGTCAGTATGAATCGAGTGTTTGGTGTTGTCTGCTTAGGTGGTCACCTGCTGGGCCTTGACCTGCGGCAGATGCTGTCCAACCCCTGCGCCTGGTGTGTGGGCTTCGTGCTCTGCTATCTTCTCTACATCATGCCTACTGTTCCTGTGGTAAGGCCATATTTCTGAATTCTGATATCCGTGGACAGTATCCCATGAGTTTAACTAAAGTCTGAGCTTAAGCTGAACTGCTGTTAAATCGATTTACATAGCTAAATTTCAGCTAAAGCTCAGTTAAATTCTGAGCGCCAACTGCACTAATTTGTATTGGTGCGGCGTATGCAATTTAAGCTTGAACAAAATGCGTCAATTCAAACTATTCTTCTACGCATATTTGTGTTCTACTTCATAAACCAAAAAATCAGCCTTTGTGCCATTTCATGCCAGCACCCGATTAAAATTGTCCTTGTCCCTGTCCCTTTGTCCTTAAGGCCAAGTATGACCACATCGTAGTTTTTGTTCTGTACCATGTTAAGGTTAGGCCTAGCTTTACTGCAAAATAAGCCACTGTGTCAAATCTGTCCTTGTCCCTGTCCCTTTGTCCTTAAGGCCAAGTCTGACCTCAGCTTACTTTGTGTTCAGTACCATAGTTGGGATTAGGTCTATTTTTTATGCAAAATGTGCCATTTCATCCCGGCACCTATTTTCCTTGTCCGTGTCCCTTTGTCCTTAAGGCCAAGTGTCATTTCAGTACATCCTGGTGCGCAAACTGATGGGCTACTCAGCGCCCAGCACCCTGTACGACTGGGTGGAGCCTGTGGGCTGGGTGCTGGCAATCCTGCCCATCCTCCCCATCCCCCTGGCCATGGTCTACATCATGACCACTGTCTGCATACGGGGACCAGGACTCACTTACTGGGAGGTCAGTCACAAAGCAATCCCCGGAAAGGTACTATGCAAGTGCATAGGACGTTTTCTCGTTTATGTATTATACGTACAAAATTCTCCCCTCTCGGTCAAACCTAAGGTATCTTTTTTGCTCACTGATTGAAGTCGGGCTTTGATTGAGGTTCGATATTCATACTTACAGCCGTATATCCGTTCACCCGGCAAAATGACGAAATAATCACGCCACAATTTGATCTTGACACAATTTAGTGGCGTGACTATTTCGTAATTTTTCCGGCTGGACGGACATAAGACTGTTAGTATGAATGTACCTTTTTGTTTCCTAAAGCCCGTTTCATACTCGTCCTTATCCATGCCACTTCCCGACCGTATGCAAATATATCACAACAACTGACCTAAACTTGTCCTTGTTCCTGTCTCCCTTTGACCTTAAGGACAAGTATGAACCAGGCTTGAAGGTGCAAACAGGAGCCATATTCAAGACAGGGGCTTTATTCGAGGTAATACCGTGTATGCAATATTTTCAGCGTTTCAAATACATGCTGGCTTCCCCACTGCGCTACGAGGTTGTGAAACAGCCAGTGTCCAGCACGCGCTACTCCTCCACCTCCCCGGGCTACGTGCTGCTGCCCACCGCCCCCCTGGCCGAGCCCGAGATCTACTCAGACCACTATGCCAGCGAGCGAGTGCTCAAAGTCTCCAACATATGACTATAGGACGGCGACTACTGAGGGACTATCACGGGACTCAACTGTAACTAATGGACTTAGGCTACAGTCATACAGCCGTATGTCCGTTCAGCCGGCAGAATTACGGAATAGACACGCCACCGATAGTGTTGATAGTGTATGAGTACTATAATGGCGTGATTATTTCGTAATTTTGCCTGCTGAGCGGACATACGGCTGTAAGTATGAATCGATCCTTTATAGGTACAAACTTGTGACTAATGACTCAGCCAAGTTTTGGTCGATCTATGTTTGTGAAAATTGTGAAAAAATTCATAGCACAGTGACAGTGAGTGACATATTATGACAGTGATTTTTTGTATGTTGCCCTACTAAAGACTCAACAGTCTTTACGCCTACCTATATGTTTGAGCTGATTGTAAAATCAGCTTTTCTACTAAAGCTTTTTTGAAACGTTTAATTTTTTATCAAAATTCAAAATTATATCTTGATTATATACCTCTGGCTAAGTTTTTAGTCACCTATTTGTGATCTGTTGGTGTTAGTCGATCACTGCTTTTAGTCGGGTCGAGTTGTGTCGCCCAGATCGACTGTGAGATTGCTATGCTTTCGTAGTGCTGGTCGTGATATGCAGTCGATTCACACTTTAGTAGGGCAAACGGTCGGTCCATTCATACTTACAGCCGTATGTCCGTTCAGCCGGCAAAATTACGAAAGAATCACGATTCGTAATGTAATCGTAAATAGAGTTTTAGCAATTTTGGTGACTGAGTTGATAATATTATAAAGTCGATTATGGTGTATACTGAGTTAGTACACTCTAAAAAGAGTCAGCGGTGTACATAGGTTTTCTTGCATTTGTTACTTTTGAAAAATTGTTGAAAAAATGAAAAAAATTTAAGTCATCTTAGCATCAGTTCTACTTAAAGTTGCATTACAGGGGTGTTGCGGCTCCTATTTTTCCTATTTTTTCCTATTTTTTCGACCCCCTCCTATTTTTTCCTATTTTTTGGGAAAAATTCCTATTTTTTCCTATTTTTTTCAAATTTGCAATAGATACAGGGTTTTTTGGGCGAAATACGGGGCAAATGCTCACGATTTCGAATTTTTGCTCACCAAAATTGAAAATTGCTCAAATTCTGCTCACCGCCCAAAGGGTCCCTATTCGGTGTTTTTACGTCTGACGCTCTGACCAGAAAAAAATTCCGATACGTCACCAATTGACTAAATTTGGCCTAAAAATGAAAAAATTCTCCATTTTTTTCTTGGGGACAGGCGTCCCCAGCCCAGACCCCTACAACTTTGTGGCTTGCTATTCCTTGCTATTATCTTTCATCACAGCCTATGATGTGTACACGACTGTATCTTATTCTGCTTTGACTTGTGTATCTTCTACACTGTCTAATGTGACCATCCCCCTTTTTGTTTTCATTTCCGTCTGCAAGAATTTTCGATGCGTCTCCAAGTGACCTAACTCGTCCTAAAAATCACGATTTTTCGCAATATTTTTCCTGAGGGCTGCCGCCCCCAGACGCCTGGCGGCGGCAACTCTGTGGATTTGTCTTCCATGACATCATGTGTATATACATGGGTGAATTGTGTACAGTTTATAATACAATGTGTATTCTTGTAGCTGTTTTACCACAGTAATAATGACATTTTTTGAAATTTATTGTCTGTAATGCATGAATCGTCGTGAAATTTCCAGATTTTTAGCTTCCGGATGCTCGCCGGCTGCCGGTTGTATAATTTGCGGTGTTCTGAGTTCCAGTATTACATATTTATTTTCGATGCCGCTGGTCTAAAAATAGCACTGTTTACGGACTAAATATGCTAATTAACAATTATATATGTACATTGTGTGGTATTTGCAGTCAAGTGAATTTCATTTTCAACACGTTTCAAAAATCGAAGTGATTATTCCCCCCCTGATTTTTTTCTGTATACACCACTGGCTTCTGGACCCTTGTCGGCCCAGCAGTTTTGTAATTTTCGGTGTTTTGAGGCTCCAATTTTACTTTCGATGCCGCTCTAGTAAAAAAGTAGCATTGGTTTTGATCGAAAAATGCTAATATATATCTGTCGTTTTTTGCGAAGTGCTTTTTAACACATTTCAAAAACAATCAAAAAGCCATCCCTCCCTCCCCAAAATTTTTTACGCCACTGACTGACGCTATAGGTTTCCTGTGTTTTGACGGAAAAACAGCAGTTTACTGTTACCACAGTGCAATATTTCAAATTATGTTCTTTAGAACACCATTTTCTAAAAAAGAACAGCAAAAAAGAAAAAAGAACAACCGTAGAACAGCCAGCTGGAGCTGTGTAAAACATCAGAATCGTGTCTACAGTGCACCAAAAATGTGTCCAATTTCAAAAAATGTTCTGCGGACTGATATATGTTCTAATGGACTCTCTCCGGGGATCTTAAAAGAGCGAATGGACTGGACAGTAGACAGTTTATTATTTTATTCAGTTTGCAGTGCTGCGAATGTGCATACTGCATAGGACTAGGGTACTTCATGGTATTTTGGTGAATTTTTACATAAATGTCCCCCCTTTGGTTTTACTTGCCCCACCGAAAAAATTCCCGATATATACGTAAAAATTCCCGATATATACCCGATATATACGTGATATATATTGACCAAATTTGGCGTAAAAATCAAAAACTCTCAAAATCTTTCCCTGGAGGCTGCCACCCCCAGACCCCTGCAACTCCGTGGCTTACTATTCTAATCTATCAGCAAAGCATGGTTTTTTGCGTAAAATAGTGCGTATTTACGCAGTGGACCTTAAATTTACACAGTCGAAAACAAAAATACGCAGGATTTATTTACGCAGCCTTCATGTGCCCGCCGCGCGACACTGAATCAAAGTTAGCCGGAAAAATTTTCCCGATGCGTCTCCAATTGACTGAATTTAGCCTAAAAGTTAAAAAACTTCTCCGATTTGTACTGGGGGCTGTAAACTTTCAGTAAGAAAGAACAAGTCATCGTAAAAAAGAACACTCAAAAATAAAAAGAAGTTTTAAGCAGTGGTCGATTTGAAACAAAAAACCCTGATTTCAATAAAAAGTCCACAAAAAATTCCTATTTTTTCCTATTTTTTGCTCAGAAATTCCTATTTTTTTCCTATTTTTCTCTGAGAAATTCCTATTTTATTTCCTATTTTTCCGTAAATGGGCCGCAACACCCCTGGCATTAGCTGCCACTGTAATGTAGAAACTGAGTTTAAATTTTATGCATTTGTCCTACTAAAGTGTGAATCTTTCTCAAGTTGTTTTGATTATTATTGTTATGAAAGATAAAGAATTTAAAACTTGGCTCCCACTTTGCTGCAAGATTAGAAGAATGGTTATTTCAGAAATAAGGTTGATTTATACTGACAGCCGTATGTCCGTTCGGCCGACAAAATAACGAAAAAATCACGCTACTAATATGTATAAAATCAGAATATAATGTGATTAGTTTCTTAATAATGCCGACTAACCGGACTTTTAGTATGAATCGATCCTAAGAAAGCATTTTCTCCACTACAGAAATAAAGTGAAAGTAGATTTACAGTTTGATTTATCGGCGCTTCATTTTTTGTTTATTTATTTTTCTATTGTTTCATGCGTATTGCATTATTTCTGCTTAGTGGCCAGACATAACTAGAGATGTCAGCTCAAAATAGTACGAATCTCTGTTTGAGGAAACAATGACTGTAAACTACAATGCTGTCAGTTTAGTGTACACGACCAAACTTGCACCAAAGGTTTGGTGTAAGTTTTGTTGATGTGACAAGTTTTTGTGTACACATTAAACTTGGTTCATACCTGTTTAATCAAGAATCCTTTTTGAGTTCTTGAAGAGATTGATGAGCCGATCAGTTTAATAGTGAGGTTGTGGGCAGATTTAGGGTCAGTCATAGTGTAAAATTCGTCGGCAATATGAATTAATGAAATTAAGTTCGTAATGAGATTATGTGCTAATCATATGAAAACGTACGTAAAACCATGGTTTTATAAAACCACTTGTGTGAAATCCACCCGTAAGTTTGAAGCAGCCGTTAGACTGTTACGGACAAGTATGAACCGGGCTATATTCTGTAACTGAAATATGAGTGTGTAAGACACGTTTGATTAAGCTAGAACTTATAAACGGTGTCTTTATGCTTCTGTTACTTGTATTGTAACATTCTGTTACAAATTTTGTCCTTTAATTTGGACAAATTGTGTAAATAGTTCTGTTTTATGCTGGTATAGGAATTATTTTAGTCTTGCTAGTTTTGAAACTTTATGCAATTCAGGTAAATTAATGCTATTGTAGTTATTTTTCCAACTACTATTAGTTTTGTTTGCATGAAGCAGTATGTAGTTCTGAGTTCTGACTACAAATCGAAAACTATTTAAGGGATAAACAGTTATGCAAATAGAGGTAGGCCTTTAAGTTGCTTTTATGCAGTTATTAGTAGTCTCGGTTTCTTAAGTAGTAAGAAATAAGCATACGATTAATTCATCGCTACAAATGCTCTGCTTTCTTATCGGCATAACTTCTTTCTTATCGTCATACATACATACATACATACATACATACATACATACATACATACATACACTCATACATACCCAACGGGGCTCAACATTTTGAGGACCCCTCCTATGTCCAAATTAATTCTAAATTTTGCAAAATTTTCGTAAATAATGCCGCTTTTGCTCAGATTTATAGGACCTCCCCCCGGACCCTCACTTTCACGCAGGCGCACCCCCATGTATGCTTATCATTCCTGTGGAACCAGGCCTTGTGTATAATTGTTTTTGCCTTGAAATATAACAAGGTCTATTCATGGTTACTGACAGTCGTATATCCATTCAGAATTGTCAATATGCAATATAGCTTTTCTGGTGCAATCGACCCCTGAATGGATATACGGTTGTAAGCATGAATTAAACCTTGAACTGTAAATATTGGATGGTACAATTTTTTAAAAGTAGGCTATTTTAAAAGCAGACATTTTTATTTATGTTAAACTTTAAAAAGTCTCTCTTTAGTCTTACCATAATTGTACTAAACCAAACTAAAGTAATATATTTATTAATGCCTATTTTTAGTGTTGTAAATTTCTTTGTTGTAATTAATACTTGTTGGGTTTTTTACTGTATTGTTGACTATAATACATTAGAGTTGAATTTGATCGATTCATTGATCCGTATTCAGGTGTGATCAGTTGTTTTTTGGAAAAACTCTAAGCGAATGCGTTCCTAAACGTAGGTATACCTATTTTAATTCGACTAAAATTATATTAGTCCTGGCTATAGAAGACCAACACGTATACGGAGTCGTAAATAAATTTAGCCGTTTACTAACCATCGCTGACGTGGATATTTCATTTTCCTGCTGAACGGACATCGGCTGTAAGTATGAATCGACCCAAAACTTAATTTAACTTGTATTTCTAACTTTAACTTTGAACCTACCCGGCCATCTAATTGAGCAAAAGCAGTCATTTATTTTCCTAATGCGTTAAATCTTGAGTTCCAGTCCCTTATTGTCTGTTCTGGATTTGTATCTTCGTTGGGTTTACACTGCCAAATGTGTAACTGTGTTTTTGTTGTTGTTAATGATGCTAATATTCTTTGTTTAGAGCATATCAGTCTGTATAGATCACTATGTAATGAATTCTCTTCAGTAAATTTATTGTAAACTTGTTTATTGAATGGACCAATTATACCGGGTGAAGAAGGTTATATCGACCTTAAACCCTGTCCGTTCAGCCTGCTTGACGTCACTAGCAACATAGTGCAGTGGATCAGGCAGCGCATGTGAAGTCATTATTTCGTCATTTTGTCGGCCGAACGGACATACGGCTGTAAGTATGAATCGAGCCTTAAGGTGGGAGCTATAAAAGATTGAATGGACATAAAGGCGGCCTATAGCGCAATGGGGAGCCAGTTGGACGGACGACTGGTAGCCAATGGGTTGGCCTTCGATTCTGACAGACCACACCACTTTTTTTACGCGGCCCCCAGGAGCCGCGTATCTTCAGAATCTCAGGTTTCTATGTTAAATCGGGTAGGTCGAATTTCCAGTGTTAAATAACACTGGAAGGGCAGGTAGGTCGATCTTGCGCTTTAGTTTCGGACGGATCACAGACGATGTTCTAAAACTATCGAAGAAAGACAAAATTTATGACCTTAGACCTGAAACCTATGTAGTGGGAATGGGCAATATGCTCAAATCATGTCCTACGTTAAACTTTAAAGCTTAAACCTTAAACCTGCAGTGGGAAGCGGGCATTAAGTGCAAGGATGAATGAATTAATGAAAGGCGGTGATAAAAAGTAAAGTGAAGCGTAACTTCAAGTTACAAACCTGAGTACAGTGTACAGGTGTCAAACTCACAACAAAAGGACCAACCTGCCAATTTTAATTTGGGGTCATATGTCAAAATTTAGTAAACAAGCCCAATCTGCGGCAAAACCTTCAGTAAGCATCCAGCAAAAAGTTTTAAGTAAGCTGACCAGAGGTCAGCTAAAGCCTGTTGTGCAGCGATATTTACCTGTCAAACGGTGGATTGCACTACATCGGAATAATTGACGATTAGCTAAATTCATTCAGGTTAGGCTTAAATTTCTTAAATCAGGGCCCAATTGTATAAAATTTTCAACGGCCGTTGAACTTTCAACGGCCGTTGAAAATTCAATGGCCGTTGGAATTCTTTATACAATCGGGCCCAGTTCAATCCACTACACCAATGAAGATTAGTGCCGTTGGTGCTTAAGAGTTAGTTGAATTAAGTAGATTGAAGTGAATTGTGGAGAAACTGAGGTGTAGCTTTGATTCAGCCGAGATATAACTAAATCTATTCAACTGGAAATTAGCTCCAACTCAGACTTAAGTTAATCCGATTTGGTGTAATCCACCAAAAATTAAGAATACAATCCTTAGCCAAAGCATCCGAAACAGGAACTTCATCATTATTGATTTATATAGTGGCTTGTCTGCTAATTTACATATTAGTTGCATAATACTCCCATAATATTTACATTATGCCAACCAAAGTTTGTCGTCACAATTTTGTTTGGCAATCATAGTAGACACGAAGGAATTATATACTGGCTTAGGTAGTATACGAAATCAGTAAAGAAATCAGGAAGAAAGACTTCCGGATAACAGTCACAGCAATGTGACGCACGCGCAATACCTAAACTACATGAGCTAAACGCACGCACTGGAAAAGTTATCGCTGATTTCTATGCAACTTTTATGCTAGACAACGCTGTGACGCAGGCGCAGTTAATCCAAAGTACACAGCAAACAAACGCACACATCATACTATCCGCCAGAATCAAAATTAACCCTTTGACGACCAGAGGTTCTCTATCTAGGCAGCCAAACTTTGACACCTTCCAGTTTTATGGCCATTGCTCGAGCTACGTGCGTCGTAGAGAGCTGGCGAAACCACCATTCGATAGACAATTTAATGCGAACAAAACATAATCAGTCGACTAAGGGTCTAGGACGCACCGTTTTTGTGTTATAAGCGCTCAAAGATGAAAGTTTGTGCAAATTTTGCGCCATCGCTCAGGCATAACATGTACCTCACCCTAGAGTATTAACACAGCAACCGTGCGCCTATCATAGTTGACAGCTAAAAATAAACTACAATTTCCGCTCTATCTGATGCGCAAAAAGCAGACTGCCAGAGTTGCGATCAAATATCATAATGAGGCTGGAAAGAAAATACTACTTTTGCGATGAAAAAAAGTCAAATTTTCACAGTGCTTAATCAAGCATAGGTTTTGTTGTGTGGCAGCAGGACTAAAATTGGGCCCATAAATGCAAAGATCTGCGATTTCTGAAAAAACAAGTCGAAGATCAGTTGACTAGAATAAGCTAGCCAAGATTTATAGCCTTTTTTACGGCATCCACCATGTGTGGTACCTGAGGTTCCCAATGCGAGTCAAAGGGTTATAGGAAACACTGATAAGTAAAATTGTGGGTCCAAAAGCTCAAAAATAAGCAATTTGAAGCAGAATTTACTAAAAAAAGTTGAACTATACCGAAATTTCTGCCAAATCGGCAATTCACGATACACTGGTTATAGGAAAAACTGATAAGTAAAATTGTGGGTCCAAAAGCTCAAAAATAAGCAATTTGAAGCAGAATTTACTAAAAAAAGTTGAACTATACCGAAATTTCTGCCAAATCGGCAATTCACGATACACTGGTTAACCCTTTGACGACCAGAGGTTCTCTATCTAGGCAGCCAAACTTTGACACCTTCCAGTTTTATGGCCATTGCTCGAGCTACGTGCGTCGTAGAGAGCTGGCGAAACCACCATTCGATAGACAATTTAATGCGAACAAAACATAATCAGTCGACTAAGGGTCTAGGACGCACCGTTTTTGTGTTATAAGCGCTCAAAGATGAAAGTTTGTGCAAATTTTGCGCCATCGCTCAGGCATAACATGTACCTCACCCTACAGTATTAACACAGCAACCGTGCGCCTATCATAGTTGACAGCTAAAAATAAACTACAATTTCCGCTCTATCTGATGCGCAAAAAGCAGACTGCCAGAGTTGCGATCAAATATCATAATGAGGCTGGAAAGAAAATACTACTTTTGCGATGAAAAAAAGTCAAATTTTCACAGTGCTTAATCAAGCATAGGTTTTGTTGTGTGGCAGCAGGACTAAAATTGGGCCCATAAATGCAAAGATCTGCGATTTCTGAAAAAACAAGTCGAAGATCAGTTGACTAGAATAAGCTAGCCAAGATTTATAGCCTTTTTTACGGCATCCACCATGTGTGGTACCTGAGGTTCCCAATGCGAGTCAAAGGGTTATAGACCTGTTGTGCTGTGGCATAACAGGAAAAAACACCTCCTACCTTGAACGATTATATAATACTCGTACGTATAAGCAAGAGTCCATAATAAGAAGACAGAATAATACTCATACGTAATTTGCTACTGTCCCCCGATTACTTTACTTTACAGTCCAAAACACAGAGTCGCATTAATTTTTAAGTAACGTTTTGTCTCCTTGAGAAAGTTCAAGTTTAGCAAAGTTAATACGAGTTGACACGGCAAAAATTTACTATTGGCGCAGGAATGGACCAGCTGCTATAAACATGTGCCCAGCGCAGGAATAGGAATGTCTGTTATTTTACTTTCAATCCGAGTTCAATTAAAACCAGCGCAGGAACGGGACACAATCAGACGTACCCAACATGACCATTAGCATTAATGAACCTCAGTTTCTTATTGAAATATTTGACGAACTATGTAGATGAATTCGACTAAAGCACTTTTTCTCCATAACGTTTCTGAAATATGTGTAGTAGCTGTGCTTAGTACCTACATTTAAGGGAGCACAGCACCCCGGTAATCAAGAATTTGGGCCATATTTTTTCAAAAGAGCAAAAATATCCTGTCATTATCGTTTTGGTTGTGCCTCTGGGGCTTTCAGTTTAAATAGATTGCCAGAGTCGAGCCAGAGCCAGATTGCCGAGAATGAAATGTGACTCCCGTAACCAAAATGTAGGCCTGCGTCGCTTACTATGTAACCCCAAAAACTGCCCTAAGCTTAAGCCAACCTGTAAAACCAAAATACGAACACTAAAAACACAAAAAAATCACACAACAGCGTTTAGAAATGAATTTATGAAAAAAAACAGGGCATTAGGGGCAGCAGAATCAAAAGACAAGAAACAAAACGGAAATAAAAGGCCGCAGCCGAAGGTAACACAACCAACCGTCGTCGTCATCGTGTTGTTACAAATTAAATCTTCGCTAAGCCAGACAACTCACATTAATTAGAACAAAAGTGAATCTATTGATTGTTGGTTTTCTGAAAGTTTCCTTTGACGTATTTTGGCTGTTAATATTACTATGTTTACGCTATTTACATTTGTTAGACATACTTCGCAATTAAAAGAAAATTTCCCAAATTACAATTTCGGATGTTTTGACGAGCATATTTTAACAGCAAAGAAACTGGAAAAAAGTAGACGATTTTGCTGATTTTAATCAATTTTCGGCCAATTTCGGCAAGTATATATAGTAAGCTAGTGCATCAACGCTTTTCGGGTTTTTTCAAACCACCTGATACATATTTTTTATTGATTATATACTCATAATTATACCTAAAAGTATTATACTATCCTTATTTTCATGAAAAACATAATAACGATCATCCCTTTCTTTGGAACGGAAAATGTTAGAAAGTTGCTTTCTGCACCACCAGATGCGCAACCAAATTTTGCCACTGCACGGATTTTTAATTTTTAAAAATTTTTCAGTTAACGTTAGTTTTACGCGTTATCGACGCTTTAAAGATAATATCAGTCCATTACAATTACTTTGAAAAAGATTTGATGCACTGCTAGCATCCTACTCACAAGTTCAATGTTTACATTGAGCAATTACACGTGTCCTTGCTCAATGTAAACATTGAACTTGTGACTAATTTTAAATCAGTTAAGTTATCAGTTAAGTTATTTGCGCAAAATTTAAATCAGTTAAGTTATCAGTTAAGTTAGGCAAAATTAAATCAATTAAGTTATTTCAGTTAAGTTGACTTAAGGTGGTAGTTGCGTTTTCGAGGTTTTTGTGATTTCTATGTAAACTTTGCGCCACCAATACTCAAGTTATAAGTGACGCCTGAGCATAAATTTTTGGGACAGCACTGTAAAGGTCAAAATCCCCAGGCATGTCTCTCACTTTTTCGAAATTTCACCTGTGGACATTTTTAGAGGGTTTTAATTACAAGAAAATATCTTAAATTTTCGGTGCGTTTGCTTTTCAGCTATTTTCTCAGTAAATTGACTAGTTATTAAAAAAGTGGGGGACATGCCTGGGGATTTTAAACATGGCAAAAACCTTACCAACTTTTAGCCCCAACAGGTAATCGTATGATTCAGAGCTGTGGCGCAAACTTTTTGTAAAAAATTGTAACATTTTGGAAAGGACCTTTCTTTAGTCGCTTATACTGGAAACAAAATCACAGGTTAAATTTCAATACATGGCATACATTTAGGAATGATATTGTTCTACCTAATGCAAAAGACCGCTTGTGATTTAAATTTGTAAACGCTGAGCTATGGCCTTTCAAAAAAACACCTAAAAACGCAATTACCCCCTTAACTGATAACTGATAGCTTTAACTGATTTTAATTTCAGTTACATGGTAAAAATTTTGAAAAATTTAGAATCTAAAATTATCACTCAAAATCCACTTCTTTAAGTGTTTTATGGTTTTTAAATTATATTAATGTCTATAAATTAGATTTATAACAATTGTGATCAGTTTTATGTACCGACTACCGAGTACCGAGGTGTATTTGTGCTGTGTTAATTCCTCAAGATACCTAAGTGGGTACCAGCCTCGGGCCTATTGTGCTTCAACATTATACAAGTTTGCTCACCAATGTTCAAATTCTTTCTAAAAGTTCATTAACGAACACGTCAGAACTAAATTTTGAAAAAGAATTTTGAATTTTTGTGCTACGGCACGTAATTTTTTAAATATCCAAATAGCCCCCTGGATACCCTCAGGCCTCAGCCTACAGCCCGCACAAATATCAAACAGGAGCTAAAATAAGTAAGTGACACATTAACGACGTAATCTTACGTAGCTAAAAGGATGCCACAATTTGATCAGGTCACAGGTGATGGTTAATCACTTTTTCTGGAACCCTTTTGATGCACCCAAGGTGTCCCGTTTGGGTTGTTTTGTGCCGCTAATAGTGTGTGCACTGTAGCTATCTATTGCGCTACCAAAGTGAAGGGTTATCATATTCTTTTCACTTTATATGGTATAAAATATGCTATATGTGGCTGAAATGCATAAAAAAAGAAACGTGCACACTTAACGGAAGCACATGTCTGCATTCAATATTTCAGGTCACAGCTGAACTGAAATTCCTTAAATCAGTTACACGCAGAACTGAATTTTTATTTTCAGTTATGCGCTTAAGGTGGTAGTTGCGTTTTCGAGGATTTTGTGATTTCTATGTAAACTTTGCGCCACCAGTACTCAAGTTATAATTGACGCCTGAGCATAAATTTTTGGGACAATACTGTAAAGGTCAAAATCCCCAGGCATGTCTCTCACTTTTTCGAAATTTCACCTGTGGACATTTTTAGAGGGTTTTAATTACAAGAAAATATCTTAAATTTTCGCTGCGTTTGCTTATCAGCTATTTTCTCAGTAAATTGACTAGTTATTAAAAAAGTGGGGGACATGCCTGGGGATTTTAAACGTGTCAAAAACCTTACCAACTTTCAGCCCTAACAGGTAATCGTATGATTCAGAGCTGTGGCGCAAACTTTTTGTAAAAAATTGTAATATTTTGGAAAGGACCTTTTTTTAGTCGCTTATACTGAAAACAAAATCACAGGTTAAATTTCAATGCATGGCATACATTTAGAAAAGATATTGTTCTACCTCATGCAAAAGACCGCTTGCGATTTGAATTTGTAAACGCTGAGCTATAGCTTTTCAAAAAAACACCTAAAAACGCAATTACCCCCTTAACTGAAAATAAAATCATTTCTGATGCCTAACTGAAAATAGAATCAGTTAACTGATTTAAGTCAGTTTTTGGAGTCTAAATCAGTTATCAGTTAAAGTTAAGGCTCAAAATAATTTCAGTTAAAGTTAAAGTTAAAGTTAACCCCAAGAAATTAAATTAGTTAAGTTATCAGTTAACTTTAACTGATAACTTTTTTAAAAAATTTATCAGTTATCAGTTAAGGTGGTAGTTGCGTTTTCGAGGTTTTTGTGATTTCTATGTAAACTTTGCGCCACCAGTACTCAAGTTATAAGTGACGCCTGAGCATGAATTTTTGGGACAGTACTGTAAAGGTCAAAATCCCCAGGCATGTCTCTCACTTTTTCGAAATTTCACCTGTGGACGTTTTTAGAGGGTTTTAATTACAAGAACATATCTTAAATTTTCGGTGCGTTTGCTTTTCAGCTATTTTCTCAGTAAATTGACTAGTTATTAAAAAAGTGGGGGACATGCCTGGGGATTTTAAACATGTCAAAAACCTTACCAACTTTCAGCCCCAACATTTAATCGTATGATTCAGACCTGTGGCGCAAACTTTTTGTAAAAAATTGTAATATTTTGCAAAGGACCTTTCTTTAGTCGCTTATACTGGAAACAATATCAAAGGTTAAATTTCAATGCATGGCATACATTTAGGAAAGATATTGTTCTACCGAATGCAAAAGACCGCTTGTGATTTCAATTTGTAAACGCTGAGCTATGGCTTTGCAAAAAAACACCTAAAAACGCAATTACCCCCTTAATTGAAACACCCCTACTTGTGAGTACGATGCTAGTAGTGCCTCAAATTTTTTTAAAAACCTTTTTGCAATATTGCATTAGATGAAGTCGCTTCACAAAAATTCACATGGATAAGTTTTTATCAATATTAATTGACTTCATACTGTGCATCTGGTCAACCTAGTCTAAACTAGACGCACTAGACTTGTAAATTTAAAACAATTTTATTGCGTTTTGTACAAAAAGAAGCTACAGTACTGCGCAAAAAGTTACCTCTTAGTCGGCATACGAAGAGTTTTCATCCGGAGTTGGCCGGAAATTGACGCAGCAAAATTTTTGTGTTTATTGCATACGGAAGTCTATTTGAGTGCCTGGAAGCTAAAAATTACTTATGTTTTATAATATTTAAATGAAGAAGTATAAAACAACTTGAACTTTCCAATATTGACATTACGGTTTTAAATTTCCGATTTAAATTTTCAATTTTCAAAAACATAGATTATTCAAAATTCAAATTATTCAAATTCAGCTGTGATTGAGTTGGAACTTAAAAAATGTTAAAATTAACGTTTTTTAAACCAAAATTTATAAATTGACATTCTTTGACGTCGGAATTGATAATCCTTCTTTTATTGTGTAAAGTTGCTCGAACCTAATGGTCAGCGCTCAGCGGGGACTTAAAATTGGACCTTCCATCGCACTGTTTCTGTTGAAAACGTTTTCTCCCAATCCACTTTATGTTGGCAATTACCAATGAACAAACAATCAAACAAACAAACAAACAAACAAACTGTCGTGTTTTTTACAGTAATCTATATATATTCTAGTATCAGATCACAAGTAATACTTAATGTTTTGTTTTGTAATTACAGTGTAATGTCATTCTTTCCTTGTCCTCCAAAAAAATTCTCAATTAGATCGGCCGAAAGCGTTGTTTCCACCAGGTGTAAAAACTACCGGGCGACGTTGATGCCGATTTGAGCGACGTAATCCTGTTGGCTCTAGATTTATGTTGGCTTATGGAGGGACTTGTGGATTGGTAGTAATGCCTGGTCCTGTAGGCACAGTTAGCCAAAAACGAGATGTCACCTGGTAGTACTTTGGATTTTATCTAGACCAAGAATTTGGTCTAAATGCCGTCGCCAGATTGTACCATCTACCTGAATTTGATAAGAAACAGGAGATGTGCGTCGTAAAATTGTTCCTTGAATCCAGCTAAGCTTTCTTTGTCTGGCGAAGTCTTTTACCCAGACCTTGTTACCAGGACAAAATTCTCTACCGATCTGTGGTGTATCAGTAAAAGGTCCATGTTCGTCCAATGGAAGAAGTAGGTCTAATTGAGTCCGCAGGGGGTAACCTAGCAGTAGTTCAGCTGGGGACTTCATGGAAGGAGAATTCGTGTAAGTACGTAATTGACAACGGCTGGTCTTCAGTTTTGGCGTACCCAAAACATGTTTCCAATCTGTTTCAGTGACTAAACTCCAATCGGCACCTGTATCAATGTACATGCTAAGACGGGTCCCGTTAGTGTTTGTGACCGGCCGGAATTTTCGGCCGGCCGGCCTGATGGTCGCCGGCCGGCCGAAAAAAGCCGGTGCCGGCCTGCCGGCCGGTCAAAATCGGCCGGCCGGCCGGCCGGTTAAAAACACCGGCCGCCAACCAGATTCAACCGACTGACAAAATTAGGCCGGCATAACAATCCGGCAAGCTAAGTTTATGCCAAAATGACACTCTGGACTGGTTTTATTCAAAAATTCGGCCGCTCCGGCCGGCCGGCCGGCCGGGTTTCACGGGCCGGCCGGCCGTTCACAGCCGGCCGGCCGGCCGAAGGTCTTCGCCGGCCCGGCCGCCGGCCGGCCGGTCACAAACACTAGGTCCCGTCAACAAGTACATCTTTTTGAAACTCACGTTTTGGGCCACTGGACAATGCATGAACGAACAAAAGATCACCATCATCTGAACTTTCTGAGGAGTGTTCAGCTTCAAACCATTTTGTTCTGGAGCCAGATTGTCTGTTTGAACCCCCTGTATTAGTCCCAAGCTTGCGCCGGCAAACTTTCGCGGTGTGACCTTGTAAGCCACAAAATCTAAAGTCGACATTTTTAGCCCAACATCTGTCCGGTTGATGACCTAAACCACCGCAGCGAAAACAATTGCGAAATATATCTGTTGAATGCGAAGGTGTTGAACGATTATATCTTTTTTTGGTCGGTTGAACAAGTTTTTGAGCCACAGCAATTGTCCCAGTCGCAGTTGAACAAGGTAAGCCTTGTTCAGCCGAGTACAGGGCTTGAGCTAGTTCAAAAACGCGTTCCAGTGTCAAGTCTCTTTCAGCCAATAGGCGCTGCTGAATAAGTCTATTAGATAGCCCACATACAAATCTGTCTCTAACTGCGCGCTCAAAGAATTGTTCAAATCCACATTTCTCAGCTAATCGTCTAAGATCAGCTAAATAATCCGCCATCGATTCACCAGGATGTTGATTTCGCTGATGAAATTTGAAAGTTTCAGCAATCACCAAAGGACGCGGTAGGAAATGCCGATTCAAAGTGTCAATAATCTAATTTTCCCACTGTAGGCATCACTGCGCCAGAAAATGTTGTGTTTTTTTACAGTAATATATATATATTATAGTATCAGATCACAAGTAACACTTAATGTTTTGTTTTGTAATTACAGTGTAATACATGTCACAAACAAACAAACATAAATAAATAGCAATCATTAATAATTTTTCCTGTTGTGCCACAGCACAACAGGTCTCTAATTTTGATTTCTGGCGGAATACACTGGGCTTGTAGTGCAATTTACGTCTGTGCGTTAGTTTGCTTTGCATATTAAAGCTACTGCGCGAGCGTCACATCAATGTCTAGTGCAAAAGTTACACTGTAAGCTGGAAAAATGTCAATGTGCGTTTGTTTAGTTCATGTGTGTCACATAGTGCGCGTGTGTCACATTGCTGATCTGATAGTTTCAAGGTGATTACCAACATTTGATCAGATAATTTTGTTGGCAGCATCTTATGGGTGGGATTCACAAAGCCCGTTTAAACGCAGTCTAAGTTAGACTGCGTTTAAACGCAGTCTAAAACGTCGGTCTAAGTTAAACATGATTCACAAAAATTGATATGAATAGTATGTGTCAGCTGACTTTTTTGTTCTTTTTCAATTGAAACCTTGTTTAACTTAAACGAACGTTTAGACCGAGTCTAAACGTGATTCACAAAGCCTGTTTAGTTAAACGGGCTCGTTTAACAGAATTCTTTGATTTCATTCTTTTTTAAATTCTATTGCAGAACATTTTGCTTTAATACGTACCGACAATGCTGTTTATTTAGGTAATAAAATTACATTTTAATAAAAGTTAGGTAATTTAAAATTTAAGTTAATTACGTAGTTAAATAGCATATTTGCCTATGATTAAATAAGCTAATTATTAGATAAATGATAAACCAAACGTTTGTAGTCAGTGCGGATTACGGGTCTAGAACATAGGTACAAAGTTCAACCATTTTTATTAAATTTAAAGTTAAAAAAGTTATTAAAGTTAAAGTAAGGCATCATTTTAAGTTAAACTTACAGTTAAAATAAAGCTCAGGCGTTAATTTAAGTTGAACTAAGTTCAAAATCAATTATTTTCATCAAACTGTTTGAATAATTTTAGGTAACTTACTTTAATTTAAGTGCAGTTATAGTTACAGTAAGACCAGTAACTAAAAATTTGCAAAAATATTCAAGTAAAACGCTAAAAAATGACTTAGACTAACCTTAGACTAGCCAAAAGGCTAGTCTAAATCTGACACTAGCGAGCGTTTAAGTTAAACGAACGTTTAACTTAGACTGAGCTCGTGAATCAGGAATAGAACGTAATGAAATTTAGAACACGAAAATAGAACAAAATTTACACGCTAATCATATGCAGACTTAGACTGGGTCTAAACGTTCGTTTAGCTAGACTGCGTTTAAACGCAGTCTAAGACTTAGACTGGGTCTAAGTTAAACGCGCTTTGTGAATCCCACCCTATGTTTCCTGCGAACCGTAGTCATTTTTGGTCATGAAAGAATGAATACACTTCTCACTCATCAAAACAACCCATTCCTACATAACTCTTTCCAGGTTTTGCATAAACAACTTATTGTAAGATTGCATAAAAACGCATTGAACTTTTGCATACACATTTTACAATAAGATAATTATCTGCTGCACAACAGGTTTTAGCTGACCTGCTGGTCAGCTTACTTGAACATAATTCTTAATACTTACCGAAGGTTTTGCCGCAGGTTGGGCTTGTTATTCTTATCTCCTTTGTACTTAGCTCTGGCTTGTTAGTCAAGAAATTATTCCACGTGTCACCGCTTTGAAGCTCTCCTTCTCGCAAGGCTATGCACATGTGAGTGTGCGTGTGTGTTTTCAAAAATTCTCAAATTTAGGCTCAGGTTTGGATTTAGGCTTAGGCTTAGGCTTAGGCTTAGTCCCAGAGTTAAGGCCGATTCACACGCTGCGATTTTGCCGCTGCGATTTTGACGCGAAACGCAAGACGCAGGGTGTCGCACGCAAAACGCAGCGTCTGAACAAACGTTGCGTCTCGCAAACTGTTTTACTGCGTCTTTACTGTTTTAAAAATATGACAAACAGCTTTGCTAATATTGTTGAAACCAACACGTCCGCAGCATCAAAACGCACTGAAATCGCAAACCGAATTGCAGGCTGGCGTTTAAAACGCTGCGGAAAAATCAAGACACATGCATTCCGCATTGAAATTGCTGCGTCTGTTCAGACACTGCGTTTTGCCGCAGCGGCAAAAACGCTGCGGCAAAATCGCAGTAAAATCGCAGCGTGTGAATCGGCCTTTAGTATCAAGCTTAGTTTGGGCCCGTATTCACATACTAACACTAACACTTAAAGTTAGTGTAAACCCTAACTTTAAGTGCTTAGTAGCACTAAATTTAGTGCTACGAAGCACTTAAAGTTAGTGTTTACACTAACTTTAAGTGTTAGTGTTAGTATGTGAATACGGGCCTTAGGCTGAGGCTCAGGCTTAGTTTTGTAATTTTGCAATTTATATGTTTATGTGCATAGCCTTGCGCGAAGGAAAGCTACGTGTCACCGCTAGGCCGAATCGCCGCTAGGCCGAATCGCCAGTAGGCCGAAAAATTGCCGTTAGGCCGAATCGCCGGAATGCCGGATCGCCGTTAGGCCGAAAGGAAATAATAATGAATACAAATTTATTTACAGTTTTCAAAAATGTACAGTCTTACCATCAGCTCCCGTTTTTCTGACTTATTCGACCCCTAAGGGTTTTAACACCTAATAATTTCACTTCAGATTTTTATTAAAAGGGGCGACAGCTATTTTGGGGGCTAGAGATCAGATTGGGGCTGGGGGCATGGCTGACGATGGGGGTTTCATATTTTTATTAAAAGATGGGGTAGGAAGCGAATTAGAATCGAAAATAATCCCCCCCCGCTTCAGTCTGACCCTGTTTTACATACTTGAAGGTGTGTATGTTCTGTAAACATTTTTTTATGTTTTTACTTTTTATGATTTTATATACTCTCCTTGTCCTTACAGCAAGGCTCCACACGTGTGAGTGTGCATGTGTGTGTGTATGCTGGGGCTGTATTCTCAAAATTACCTGCAGGTAAAGTTAGGCTAACTTTACCCACAGGTAAGGTGAAGGTAAAGTTAATTCTGTGGGTAAAGGTAAAGTTAAAGTTGAAAACACGATTAACGTAGACTGTTGAGGTTAAAAATTTGCACAATACATTAACTTTAGCTGCGAAACAAGATGAAGCAGTTTTCTGGCCCAAAAATTAAAGGTAACTATAGCTATCACGTTGGCTTTAGTCAATGTTTGAGAATACGACTTTACCTTCACTTTACCTGTGGGTAAAGTTAGCCTAACTTTACCTGCAGGTAATTTTGAAAATACGGCCCCTGTATCCGCTCTTGCATTTTCTGAATAAACGTTTCGTAGTTTTGTAGTTTGTAGTGTTTTCAAAAACAATCGAATATCGGCTCAAGTTGGATTTAGGCTTAGGCTTAGGCTTAGTTCCAGAGTTAATAACAAGCGTAGCTTGGGCTGAAAGCTGAAAGCTTAGCTGAGGCTCATTTTCACAAAAAGTTCGTTTCTGTAAACATCTGAAACTGGGTTAAATGCAGTTGGGGGAGAAATAGTGGGCTATTTTTTTGAGTAGAGCACCTTGACCTTGGGGGAAGCATTTTTGTTTCAAAAACCCCATTTCATTTTTTGGATTTTCTGGGATATGACCCCCCGGAATCTGAACACTCGGTGAAGGACGTTATCTAATTTTTTTTTGGAAACCGGGGTTTTTGCGCTGTAAACACAGGAAGTGTACAACTATACATGCTTGTTATTTAGATTTTGCTAAAGCTTTCGACACTGTTTCACATACTAAATTGATTTATAAACTGTCAAAATATGGCATTTCTGGCAAGCTTTTGACTTGGATTAATTCCTTCCTCGAAAACCGTATTCAGTTTGTCAGCGTCAATGACGAGCTATCCCAATCGGTCGCGGTTAAAAGCGGTGTACCCCAAGGAACCGTTCTCGGGCCGCTTCTTTTTCTCGTTTACATCAATGACTTGCCTGATTGTGTAAATTTTTCTAACTTATCACTGTACGCTGATGATGCCAAGTTATACATTGAAGTAGATGCATCTGAGGAAACGTCTGTATTTTTGCAAGAAGATTTAGATCGGATTTACGAATGGTCGGTTACATGGCAGCTTTCGTTGTCAACTCAGAAGTGTTCAGTTTTTGTAATGGGGTCATCTGTAAATCCACATCAGTATAAATTAGAGCAATCCATTTTAGAAGTTAAACCATCAATTGTAGATCTTGGCTTCATCTTATGTTACGATGGCAAGTTTACTATGCATTGTCAAAATTTATATAAAAAGGCCATGCGAACCAGTTCCCATATATTTCGTTGCTTTCAGAACAGAGATACCAAATTTTTACATAGCATGTATACAACCTCCTAAAAGTTGAAGTTTTATAGTTGGCTTTTTGGCGAAAGGGGTTATTTTGTTTTGTTTTTTTTGGATTTTTGATTTTTTGAGATTTTTTTTTTTTTTTTTTTTTTGTTTGTTTTTTTTTTTTTTTTTTTGTTTTTTACATTTCTAAAGTGTTAAAAACATGTAAAAAAATCCAACACAATAACACTTCCACTAATACACACAATTAACATATTAACTGTTAAAAAACAAATTAATAATTATCCTTAACTTTAGTATTCAGATTCTCCTTTTTTGCTCATATCTTTTTAGAAAATGCGAAAAAGACAAAAAACGAAAAACATGTAAAACACTAAACTTACATACTTACATTTTAACATATTAAAACATTAATTTTCATAATACAAAAACATTAAAATATACAAATTTAACATTTAAACTATTAAAAATTTTGATTATGGGGTTATAAATGTTAAAATATAAAAACATGTTAAAACCGTGTTAATGAAATAAAAAACTGTTAAAAATTATTTTTCAAGAAAAAACAAAAAAGCTTTATTTCCAACAAACACCAAATAGCAAACGTAAAAACTTTGCTGAAGGTAGGTCGACATAATACACTGAATGAAAAATAAAAAAGAAAACAAAAACAACAATGCAAAAAACACAAAAGAAAAAAAAACAAAACACAAAACAAAACAAACAAGATAAAAAAGAAAACAAAAAGCCGAGGATATACCGACAAAAGGCGAATACATTTGGAAAAAGGACGAGAGGGGTTGTATCTCACAAAACTGTGTATTTTCTGAAGACAACAAATAAAACTGGATTACCCAGGCCTTTATCAATGTTGACAATGCATAGTAAACTTGCCATCGTAACATAAGATGAAGCCAAGATCTACAATTGATGGTAACTGAGAAAAGACTCAATTTAACATGTGGATTTACAAGATGACCCCATTACAAAAACTGAACACTTTGAGTTGACAACGAAAGCTGCCTGTAACCGACCTTCGTAAATCCGATCTAATTTTCTTGCAAAAATACGCTTTCTTGCTCTTTCTGTTTGTTTTTTTGTTTTGAAATTTTGGGTGTTTTTTTGGTTTGTTTGGTGTGGTTTCAGGGGATTTTGGTGTTTTGGTTTCTTGTGTGGTGTGAGTGCATTTGTTTTGTTGGGTTTTTTTTGTTTTTTTTATTTGAGGTTTGGAAATGAGCTCAGCTAAGTTAGCTTTAGAAGCTACGCTTTTATAACTCGACTAAGCTAAGCTAAGCTAAAACCAACTTGAGCCGATATTCATTTTTTGAAACACTACAAACTACAAAACTACGAAACGTTTTAGAAAATGAAGAGCGGATACAGGGCCATTCAAAATACCTGCAGGTAAAGTTAGCTAACTTACCCACAGTAAAGTGAAGGTAAAGTCGTATCTCAAACATTGACTAAAGCCAACGTGATAGCTATATTACCTTTAATTTTGGGGGCCAGAAAACTGCTTCATCTTGTTTCGCAGCTAAAGTTAATGTATTGTGGGAAGTTCCTCAACAGTCTACGTTAATCGTGTTTTCAACTTTAACTTTACCTTTACCCACAAATTAACTTTACCTTCACCTTACCTTGGTTACCAACTTTACCTGCAGTAATTTTGAGAATACAGCCCCAGCATACACACACATCACACTCACACGTGTGAGCCTTGCTGTAAGGACAAGGAGAGTATATAAAATCATAAAAAGTAAAAACATAAAAAAATTTTACAAACATCACACTCAAGTATGTAAAACAGGGTAGATGAAGCGGGGGGTATTTTTTGCACATTGCTCCTCCCCATCTTTAATAAAAATATAAACCCCCATCTCAGCCTGCCCCCAGCCCCAATCTTCTCTAGCCCCCCAAAATAGCTGCGCCCCTTTTAATAAAAATCTAAGTGAAATTATTAGTGTTTTAAAACTTAGGGGATAGAGAAAAACGGGAGTGATGTAAGATGTACATTTTGAAACTAAATAAATTTGTATTCATTATTATTTCCTTTCGGCAACCGGCGATCCGATTCCGCGATTCGCTAAGGAATCTCTACCGCGATCCTAGCGCGATCTAGCGTGACACGACTTCCTCGCGCAAGGCTATACATAAACATATAAATTGCAAAATTACAAAATAGCTCAGTAAGGCCCGTATTCTACAAACACTTAAAGTTAGTGTAAACCTAACTTTAATCTTCGTACACTAAATTTATCTACTCTTAAGTTAGTTTACACTAACTTTAATGTTATGTTATTGAATACGGCCCAAAAAGCTTATACTAAAGGCGATCACACGCTCGATTTTCTCGATTTTCCGCAGCGTTTCCGCTCGGAAAACGCATGCTGAACAGACGCACAATTTCAATGCGAATGATTGCTTATTTTTCCGCAGCGTTTTAACGCCACCTGCAATTCTTCGATTTCATGGTTGATTCGAGATTTGTTTCAACAACTTACAAAGCTTTTGCATATTTTTAAACAGTAAGCCATAACATTTCGAACGCAACGTTTCAGACGCTCGTTTCGTCGACACCTCGCTTCTTTCCGCAAAATCGCAGCGGAAAATCCACGTAATCCTTAACTCTGACTAACCTAACCTAACCTAACCTAAATCCAAACCTGACCTAAATTGAAATTTTGAAAACACACACGCACACTCACATTATACCTTCGAAAGAGAGCTTCAAAGCGTGACACGTATATTCTTGACAACAAGCCAGACTAATACAAAGATAAAAAACAAGCCCCAACCTCAACCTTCTAATATTAAAATTATTTAAGAGTACCAGCAGTCACTAAAACCTTTTACAATAATATCTTATTAAAATGTATCAAAAGTTCAATGTTTAGTAATCTAATAAGTTTTTATCAAACCTGAAAGAGTTATGTAGGAATGGGTTGTTTTGATGAGTGAGAAAGTGTATTCATTCTTTCATGACCAAAAATGACTACGGTTCGCAGGAAACATAGGTGGATTCACAAAGCGCGTTTAACTTAGACCCAGTCTAAGTCTTAGACTGCGTTTAAAGGCAGTCTAGCTAAACGAACGTTTAGACCAAGTCTAAGTCTGCATATGATTAGCGTGTAAATTTTTGTTCTATTTTCGTGTTCTAAATTTCATTACGTTGATTCCTGATTCACGAGCTCAGTCTAAGTTAAACGTTCGTTTAGCTTAAACGCTCGCTATGTTAGATTTAGACTAGCCTTTTGGCTAGTCTAAGGTTAGTCTAAGTCATTTTTTAGCGTTTTACTTGAATATTTTTGCAAATTTTTAGTTACTAGTATTAATGTAACTATAACTGCACTTAAATTAAAGTAAGTTACCTAAAATTATTCAAACAGTTTGATGAAAAATAATTGATTTTGAACTTAGTTCAACTTAAATTAACGCCTGAGCTTTATTTTAACTGTAAGTTTAACTTAAAATGATGCCTTACTTTAACTTTAATAACTTTTTTAACTTTAAATTTAATAAAAAATGGTTGAACTTTGTACCTATGTTTTAAACCCGTAATCCGACTGACTACAAACGTTTGGTTTATCATTTATCTAATAATTAGCTTATTTAATCATAGGCAAATATGCTATTTAACTACGTAATTAACTTAAATTTTAAATTACTTAACTTTTATTAAAATGTAATTTTATTACCTAAAATAAACAGCATTGTCGGTACGTATTAAAGCAAAATGTTCTGCAATAGAATTTAAAAAAGAATGAAATTAAAGAATTCCTGTTAAACGAGCCCGTTTAACTAAAAGGCTTTGTGAATCACGTTTAGAATCGGTATAAACGTTCCGTTTAAGTTAAACAAGGTTTCAATTGAAAAAGAACAAAAAAGTAGCTGACACATACTATTAATATCAATTCTCGTGAATCATGTTAACTTAGACCAACGTTTTGACTGAGTGAAACGAGTGTAACTTAGACTGCGTTTAAACGGGGTTAGTGAATCCCACAACCATAAGATGCTGCCAACAAAATTATCTGATCAAATGTTGGTAATCACCTTGAAACTATCAGATCAGCAATGTGACACACGCGCACTATGTGACACACATGAACTAAACAAACGCACATTGACATTTTTCCATCTTACAGTGTAACTTATGCACTAGACATTGATGTGACGCTCGCGCAGTAGCTTTAATATGCAAAGCAAACTAACGCACAGACGTAAATTGCACTACAAGCCCAGTGTATTCCGCCAGAAATCAAAATTAGAGACCTGTTGTGCTGTGGCACAACAGGAAAAATTATTAATGATTGCTATTTATTTATGTTTGTTTGTTTGTGACATGTATTACACTGTAATTATAAACAAAACATTAAGTGTTACTTGTGATCTGATACTATAATATATATATATTACTGTAAAAAAACACAACATTTTCTGGCGCAGTGATGCCTACAGTGGGAAAATTAGATTATTGACACTTTGAATCGGCATTTCCTACCGCGTCCTTTGGTGATTGCTGAAACTTTCAAATTTCATCAGCGAAATCAACATCCTGGTGAATCGATGGCGGATTATTTAGCTGATCTTAGACGATTAGCTGAGAAATGTGGATTTGAACAATTCTTTGAGCGCGCAGTTAGAGACAGATTTGTATGTGGGCTATCTAATAGACTTATTCAGCAGCGCCTATTGGCTGAAAGAGACTTGACACTGGAACGCGTTTTTGAACTAGCTCAAGCCCTGTACTCGGCTGAACAAGGCTTACCTTGTTCAACTGCGACTGGGACAATTGCTGTGGCTCAAAACCTTGTTCAACCGACCAAAAAAAGATATAATCGTTCAACACCTTCGCATTCAACAGATATATTTCGCAATTGTTTTCGCTGCGGTGGTTTAGGTCATCAACCGGACAGATGTTGGGCTAAAAATGTCGACTTTAGATTTTGTGGCTTACAAGGTCACACCGCGAAAGTTTGCCGGCGCAAGCTTGGGACTAATACAGGGGGTTCAAACAGACAATCTGGCTCCAGAACAAAATGGTTTGAAGCTGAACACTCCTCAGAAAGTTCAGATGATGGTGATCTTTTGTTCGTTCATGCATTGTCCAGTGGCCCAAAACGTGAGTTTCAAAAAGATGTACTTGTTGACGGGACCTAGTGTTTGTGACCGGCCGGCCGGCGGCCGGGCAGGCGAAGAACTTCGGCCGGCCGGCCGGCTGTGAACGGCCGGCCGGCCCGTGAAAACCGGCCGGCCGGCCGGCCGGAGCGGCCGAATTTTTGAATAAAACCAGTCCAGAGTGTCATTTTGGCATAAACTTAGCTTGCCGGATTGTTATGCCGGCCTAATTTTGTCAGTCGGTTGAATCTGGTTGGCGGCCGGTGTTTTTAACCGGCCGGCCAGGCCGGCCGATTTTGACCGGCCGGCAGGCCGGCACCGGCTTTTTTCGGCCGGCCGGCGACCATCAGGCCGGCCGGCCGAAAATTACGGCCGGTCACAAACACTAACGGGACCCGTCTTATCATGTACATTGATACAGGTGCCGATTGGAGTTTAGTCACTGAAACAGATTGGAAACATGTTTTGGGTACGCCAAAACTGAAGACCAGCCGTTGTCAATTACGTACTTACACGAATTCTCCTTCCATGAAGTCCCCAGCTGAACTACTGCTAGGTTACCCCCTGCGGACTCAATTAGACCTACTTCTTCCATTGGACGAACATGGACCTTTTACTGATACACCACAGATCGGTAGAGAATTTTGTCCTGGTAACAAGGTCTGGGTAAAAGACTTCGCCAGACAAAGAAAGCTTAGCTGGATTCAAGGAACAATTTTACGACGCACATCTCCTGTTTCTTATCAAATTCAGGTAGATGGTACAATCTGGCGACGGCATTTAGACCAAATTCTTGGTCTAGATAAAATCCAAAGTACTACCAGGTGACATCTCGTTTTTGGCTAACTGTGCCTACAGGACCAGGCATTACTACCAATCCACAAGTCCCTCCATAAGCCAACATAAATCTAGAGCCAACAGGATTACGTCGCTCAAATCGGCATCAACGTCGCCCGGTAGTTTTTACACCTGGTGGAAACAACGCTTTCGGCCGATCTAATTGAGAATTTTTTTGGAGGACAAGGAAAGAATGACATTACACTGTAATTACAAAACAAAACATTAAGTATTACTTGTGATCTGATACTAGAATATATATAGATTACTGTAAAAAACACGACAGTTTGTTTGTTTGTTTGTTTGTTTGATTGTTTGTTCATTGGTAATTGCCAACATAAAGTGGATTGGGAGAAAACGTTTTCAACAGAAACAGTGCGATGGAAGGTCCAATTTTAAGTCCCCGCTGAGCGCTGACCATTAGGTTCGAGCAACTTTACACAATAAAAGAAGGATTATCAATTCCGACGTCAAAGAATGTCAATTTATAAATTTTGGTTTAAAAAACGTTAATTTTAACATTTTTTAAGTTCCAACTCAATCACAGCTGAATTTGAATAATTTGAATTTTGAATAATCTATGTTTTTGAAAATTGAAAATTTAAATCGGAAATTTAAAACCGTAATGTCAATATTGGAAAGTTCAAGTTGTTTTATACTTCTTCATTTAAATATTATAAAACATAAGTAATTTTTAGCTTCCAGGCACTCAAATAGACTTCCGTATGCAATAAACACAAAAATTTTGCTGCGTCAATTTCCGGCCAACTCCGGATGAAAACTCTTCGTATGCCGACTAAGAGGTAACTTTTTGCGCAGTACTGTAGCTTCTTTTTGTACAAAACGCAATAAAATTGTTTTAAATTTACAAGTCTAGTGCGTCTAGTTTAGACTAGGTTGACCAGATGCACAGTATGAAGTCAATTAATATTGATAAAAACTTATCCATGTGAATTTTTGTGAAGCGACTTCATCTAATGCAATATTGCAAAAAGGTTTTTAAAAAAAATTTGAGGCACTACTAGCATCGTACTCACAAGTAGGGGTGTTTCAATTAAGGGGGTAATTGCGTTTTTAGGTGTTTTTTTGCAAAGCCATAGCTCAGCGTTTACAAATTGAAATCACAAGCGGTCTTTTGCATTCGGTAGAACAATATCTTTCCTAAATGTATGCCATGCATTGAAATTTAACCTTTGATATTGTTTCCAGTATAAGCGACTAAAGAAAGGTCCTTTGCAAAATATTACAATTTTTTACAAAAAGTTTGCGCCACAGGTCTGAATCATACGATTAAATGTTGGGGCTGAAAGTTGGTAAGGTTTTTGACATGTTTAAAATCCCCAGGCATGTCCCCCACTTTTTTAATAACTAGTCAATTTACTGAGAAAATAGCTGAAAAGCAAACGCACCGAAAATTTAAGATATGTTCTTGTAATTAAAACCCTCTAAAAACGTCCACAGGTGAAATTTCGAAAAAGTGAGAGACATGCCTGGGGATTTTGACCTTTACAGTACTGTCCCAAAAATTCATGCTCAGGCGTCACTTATAACTTGAGTACTGGTGGCGCAAAGTTTACATAGAAATCACAAAAACCTCGAAAACGCAACTACCACCTTAACTGATAACTGATAAATTTTTTAAAAAAGTTATCAGTTAAAGTTAACTGATAACTTAACTAATTTAATTTCTTGGGGTTAACTTTAACTTTAACTTTAACTGAAATTATTTTGAGCCTTAACTTTAACTGATAACTGATTTAGACTCCAAAAACTGACTTAAATCAGTTAACTGATTCTATTTTCAGTTAGGCATCAGAAATGATTTTATTTTCAGTTAAGGGGTAATTGCGTTTTTAGGTGTTTTTTTGAAAAGCTATAGCTCAGCGTTTACAAATTCAAATCGCAAGCGGTCTTTTGCATGAGGTAGAACAATATCTTTTCTAAATGTATGCCATGCATTGAAATTTAACCTGTGATTTTGTTTTCAGTATAAGCGACTAAAAAAAGGTCCTTTCCAAAATATTACAATTTTTTACAAAAAGTTTGCGCCACAGCTCTGAATCATACGATTACCTGTTAGGGCTGAAAGTTGGTAAGGTTTTTGACACGTTTAAAATCCCCAGGCATGTCCCCCACTTTTTTAATAACTAGTCAATTTACTGAGAAAATAGCTGATAAGCAAACGCAGCGAAAATTTAAGATATTTTCTTGTAATTAAAACCCTCTAAAAATGTCCACAGGTGAAATTTCGAAAAAGTGAGAGACATGCCTGGGGATTTTGACCTTTACAGTATTGTCCCAAAAATTTATGCTCAGGCGTCAATTATAACTTGAGTACTGGTGGCGCAAAGTTTACATAGAAATCACAAAATCCTCGAAAACGCAACTACCACCTTAAGCGCATAACTGAAAATAAAAATTCAGTTCTGCGTGTAACTGATTTAAGGAATTTCAGTTCAGCTGTGACCTGAAATATTGAATGCAGACATGTGCTTCCGTTAAGTGTGCACGTTTCTTTTTTTATGCATTTCAGCCACATATAGCATATTTTATACCATATAAAGTGAAAAGAATATGATAACCCTTCACTTTGGTAGCGCAATAGATAGCTACAGTGCACACACTATTAGCGGCACAAAACAACCCAAACGGGACACCTTGGGTGCATCAAAAGGGTTCCAGAAAAAGTGATTAACCATCACCTGTGACCTGATCAAATTGTGGCATCCTTTTAGCTACGTAAGATTACGTCGTTAATGTGTCACTTACTTATTTTAGCTCCTGTTTGATATTTGTGCGGGCTGTAGGCTGAGGCCTGAGGGTATCCAGGGGGCTATTTGGATATTTAAAAAATTACGTGCCGTAGCACAAAAATTCAAAATTCTTTTTCAAAATTTAGTTCTGACGTGTTCGTTAATGAACTTTTAGAAAGAATTTGAACATTGGTGAGCAAACTTGTATAATGTTGAAGCACAATAGGCCCGAGGCTGGTACCCACTTAGGTATCTTGAGGAATTAACACAGCACAAATACACCTCGGTACTCGGTAGTCGGTACATAAAACTGATCACAATTGTTATAAATCTAATTTATAGACATTAATATAATTTAAAAACCATAAAACACTTAAAGAAGTGGATTTTGAGTGATAATTTTAGATTCTAAATTTTTCAAAATTTTTACCATGTAACTGAAATTAAAATCAGTTAAAGCTATCAGTTATCAGTTAAGGGGGTAATTGCGTTTTTAGGTGTTTTTTTGAAAGGCCATAGCTCAGCGTTTACAAATTTAAATCACAAGCGGTCTTTTGCATTAGGTAGAACAATATCATTCCTAAATGTATGCCATGTATTGAAATTTAACCTGTGATTTTGTTTCCAGTATAAGCGACTAAAGAAAGGTCCTTTCCAAAATGTTACAATTTTTTACAAAAAGTTTGCGCCACAGCTCTGAATCATACGATTACCTGTTGGGGCTAAAAGTTGGTAAGGTTTTTGCCATGTTTAAAATCCCCAGGCATGTCCCCCACTTTTTTAATAACTAGTCAATTTACTGAGAAAATAGCTGAAAAGCAAACGCACCGAAAATTTAAGATATTTTCTTGTAATTAAAACCCTCTAAAAATGTCCACAGGTGAAATTTCGAAAAAGTGAGAGACATGCCTGGGGATTTTGACCTTTACAGTGCTGTCCCAAAAATTTATGCTCAGGCGTCACTTATAACTTGAGTATTGGTGGCGCAAAGTTTACATAGAAATCACAAAAACCTCGAAAACGCAACTACCACCTTAAGTCAACTTAACTGAAATAACTTAATTGATTTAATTTTGCCTAACTTAACTGATAACTTAACTGATTTAAATTTTGCGCAAATAACTTAACTGATAACTTAACTGATTTAAAATTAGTCACAAGTTCAATGTTTACATTGAGCAAGGACACGTGTAATTGCTCAATGTAAACATTGAACTTGTGAGTAGGATGCTAGCAGTGCATCAAATCTTTTTCAAAGTAATTGTAATGGACTGATATTATCTTTAAAGCGTCGATAACGCGTAAAACTAACGTTAACTGAAAAATTTTTAAAAATTAAAAATCCGTGCAGTGGCAAAATTTGGTTGCGCATCTGGTGGTGCAGAAAGCAACTTTCTAACATTTTCCGTTCCAAAGAAGGGATGATCGTTATTATGTTTTTCATGAAAATAAGGATAGTATAATACTTTTAGGTATAATTATGAGTATATAATCAATAAAAAATATGTATCAGGTGGTTTGAAAAAACCCGAAAAGCGTTGATGCACTAGCTTACTATATATACTTGCCGAAATTGGCCGAAAATTGATTAAAATCAGCAAAATCGTCTACTTTTTTCCAGTTTCTTTGCTGTTAAAATATGCTCGTCAAAACATCCGAAATTGTAATTTGGGAAATTTTCTTTTAATTGCGAAGTATGTCTAACAAATGTAAATAGCGTAAACATAGTAATATTAACAGCCAAAATACGTCAAAGGAAACTTTCAGAAAACCAACAATCAATAGATTCACTTTTGTTCTAATTAATGTGAGTTGTCTGGCTTAGCGAAGATTTAATTTGTAACAACACGATGACGACGACGGTTGGTTGTGTTACCTTCGGCTGCGGCCTTTTATTTCCGTTTTGTTTCTTGTCTTTTGATTCTGCTGCCCCTAATGCCCTGTTTTTTTTCATAAATTCATTTCTAAACGCTGTTGTGTGATTTTTTTGTGTTTTTAGTGTTCGTATTTTGGTTTTACAGGTTGGCTTAAGCTTAGGGCAGTTTTTGGGGTTACATAGTAAGCGACGCAGGCCTACATTTTGGTTACGGGAGTCACATTTCATTCTCGGCAATCTGGCTCTGGCTCGACTCTGGCAATCTATTTAAACTGAAAGCCCCAGAGGCACAACCAAAACGATAATGACAGGATATTTTTGCTCTTTTGAAAAAATATGGCCCAAATTCTTGATTACCGGGGTGCTGTGCTCCCTTAAATGTAGGTACTAAGCACAGCTACTACACATATTTCAGAAACGTTATGGAGAAAAAGTGCTTTAGTCGAATTCATCTACATAGTTCGTCAAATATTTCAATAAGAAACTGAGGTTCATTAATGCTAATGGTCATGTTGGGTACGTCTGATTGTGTCCCGTTCCTGCGCTGGTTTTAATTGAACTCGGATTGAAAGTAAAATAACAGACATTCCTATTCCTGCGCTGGGCACATGTTTATAGCAGCTGGTCCATTCCTGCGCCAATAGTAAATTTTTGCCGTGTCAACTCGTATTAACTTTGCTAAACTTGAACTTTCTCAAGGAGACAAAACGTTACTTAAAAATTAATGCGACTCTGTGTTTTGGACTGTAAAGTAAAGTAATCGGGGGACAGTAGCAAATTACGTATGAGTATTATTCTGTCTTCTTATTATGGACTCTTGCTTATACGTACGAGTATTATATAATCGTTCAAGGTAGGAGGTGTTTTTCCTGTTGTGCCACAGCACAACAGGTCTATAACCCTTTGACTCGCATTGGGAACCTCAGGTACCACACATGGTGGATGCCGTAAAAAAGGCTATAAATCTTGGCTAGCTTATTCTAGTCAACTGATCTTCGACTTGTTTTTTCAGAAATCGCAGATCTTTGCATTTATGGGCCCAATTTTAGTCCTGCTGCCACACAACAAAACCTATGCTTGATTAAGCACTGTGAAAATTTGACTTTTTTTCATCGCAAAAGTAGTATTTTCTTTCCAGCCTCATTATGATATTTGATCGCAACTCTGGCAGTCTGCTTTTTGCGCATCAGATAGAGCGGAAATTGTAGTTTATTTTTAGCTGTCAACTATGATAGGCGCACGGTTGCTGTGTTAATACTGTAGGGTGAGGTACATGTTATGCCTGAGCGATGGCGCAAAATTTGCACAAACTTTCATCTTTGAGCGCTTATAACACAAAAACGGTGCGTCCTAGACCCTTAGTCGACTGATTATGTTTTGTTCGCATTAAATTGTCTATCGAATGGTGGTTTCGCCAGCTCTCTACGACGCACGTAGCTCGAGCAATGGCCATAAAACTGGAAGGTGTCAAAGTTTGGCTGCCTAGATAGAGAACCTCTGGTCGTCAAAGGGTTAACCAGTGTATCGTGAATTGCCGATTTGGCAGAAATTTCGGTATAGTTCAACTTTTTTTAGTAAATTCTGCTTCAAATTGCTTATTTTTGAGCTTTTGGACCCACAATTTTACTTATCAGTTTTTCCTATAACCAGTGTATCGTGAATTGCCGATTTGGCAGAAATTTCGGTATAGTTCAACTTTTTTTAGTAAATTCTGCTTCAAATTGCTTATTTTTGAGCTTTTGGACCCACAATTTTACTTATCAGTGTTTCCTATAACCCTTTGACTCGCATTGGGAACCTCAGGTACCACACATGGTGGATGCCGTAAAAAAGGCTATAAATCTTGGCTAGCTTATTCTAGTCAACTGATCTTCGACTTGTTTTTTCAGAAATCGCAGATCTTTGCATTTATGGGCCCAATTTTAGTCCTGCTGCCACACAACAAAACCTATGCTTGATTAAGCACTGTGAAAATTTGACTTTTTTTCATCGCAAAAGTAGTATTTTCTTTCCAGCCTCATTATGATATTTGATCGCAACTCTGGCAGTCTGCTTTTTGCGCATCAGATAGAGCGGAAATTGTAGTTTATTTTTAGCTGTCAACTATGATAGGCGCACGGTTGCTGTGTTAATACTCTAGGGTGAGGTACATGTTATGCCTGAGCGATGGCGCAAAATTTGCACAAACTTTCATCTTTGAGCGCTTATAACACAAAAACGGTGCGTCCTAGACCCTTAGTCGACTGATTATGTTTTGTTCGCATTAAATTGTCTATCGAATGGTGGTTTCGCCAGCTCTCTACGACGCACGTAGCTCGAGCAATGGCCATAAAACTGGAAGGTGTCAAAGTTTGGCTGCCTAGATAGAGAACCTCTGGTCGTCAAAGGGTTAATTTTGATTCTGGCGGATAGTATGATGTGTGCGTTTGTTTGCTGTGTACTTTGGATTAACTGCGCCTGCGTCACAGCGTTGTCTAGCATAAAAGTTGCATAGAAATCAGCGATAACTTTTCCAGTGCGTGCGTTTAGCTCATGTAGTTTAGGTATTGCGCGTGCGTCACATTGCTGTGACTGTTATCCGGAAGTCTTTCTTCCTGATTTCTTTACTGATTTCGTATACTACCTAAGCCAGTATATAATTCCTTCGTGTCTACTATGATTGCCAAACAAAATTGTGACGACAAACTTTGGTTGGCATAATGTAAATATTATGGGAGTATTATGCAACTAATATGTAAATTAGCAGACAAGCCACTATATAAATCAATAATGATGAAGTTCCTGTTTCGGATGCTTTGGCTAAGGATTGTATTCTTAATTTTTGGTGGATTACACCAAATCGGATTAACTTAAGTCTGAGTTGGAGCTAATTTCCAGTTGAATAGATTTAGTTATATCTCGGCTGAATCAAAGCTACACCTCAGTTTCTCCACAATTCACTTCAATCTACTTAATTCAACTAACTCTTAAGCACCAACGGCACTAATCTTCATTGGTGTAGTGGATTGAACTGGGCCCGATTGTATAAAGAATTCCAACGGCCATTGAATTTTCAACGGCCGTTGAAAGTTCAACGGCCGTTGAAAATTTTATACAATTGGGCCCTGATTTAAGAAATTTAAGCCTAACCTGAATGAATTTAGCTAATCGTCAATTATTCCGATGTAGTGCAATCCACCGTTTGACAGGTAAATATCGCTGCACAACAGGCTTTAGCTGACCTCTGGTCAGCTTACTTAAAACTTTTTGCTGGATGCTTACTGAAGGTTTTGCCGCAGATTGGGCTTGTTTACTAAATTTTGACATATGACCCCAAATTAAAATTGGCAGGTTGGTCCTTTTGTTGTGAGTTTGACACCTGTACACTGTACTCAGGTTTGTAACTTGAAGTTACGCTTCACTTTACTTTTTTATCACCGCCTTTCATTAATTCATTCATCCTTGCACTTAATGCCCGCTTCCCACTGCAGGTTTAAGGTTTAAGCTTTAAAGTTTAACGTAGGACATGATTTGAGCATATTGCCCATTCCCACTACATAGGTTTCAGGTCTAAGGTCATAAATTTTGTCTTTCTTCGATAGTTTTAGAACATCGTCTGTGATCCGTCCGAAACTAAAGCGCAAGATCGACCTACCTGCCCTTCCAGTGTTATTTAACACTGGAAATTCGACCTACCCGATTTAACATAGAAACCTGAGATTCTGAAGATACGCGGCTCCTGGGGGCCGCGTAAAAAGTGGTGTGGTCTGTCAGAATCGAAGGCCAACCCATTGGCTACCAGTCGTCCGTCCAACTGGCTCCCCATTGCGCTATAGGCCGCCTTTATGTCCATTCAATCTTTTATAGCTCCCACCTTAAGGCTCGATTCATACTTACAGCCGTATGTCCGTTCGGCCGACAAAATGACGAAATAATGACTTCACATGCGCTGCCTGATCCACTGCACTATGTTGCTAGTGACGTCAAGCAGGCTGAACGGACAGGGTTTAAGGTCGATATAACCTTCTTCACCCGGTATAATTGGTCCATTCAATAAACAAGTTTACAATAAATTTACTGAAGAGAATTCATTACATAGTGATCTATACAGACTGATATGCTCTAAACAAAGAATATTAGCATCATTAACAACAACAAAAACACAGTTACACATTTGGCAGTGTAAACCCAACGAAGATACAAATCCAGAACAGACAATAAGGGACTGGAACTCAAGATTTAACGCATTAGGAAAATAAATGACTGCTTTTGCTCAATTAGATGGCCGGGTAGGTTCAAAGTTAAAGTTAGAAATACAAGTTAAATTAAGTTTTGGGTCGATTCATACTTACAGCCGATGTCCGTTCAGCAGGAAAATGAAATATCCACGTCAGCGATGGTTAGTAAACGGCTAAATTTATTTACGACTCCGTATACGTGTTGGTCTTCTATAGCCAGGACTAATATAATTTTAGTCGAATTAAAATAGGTATACCTACGTTTAGGAACGCATTCGCTTAGAGTTTTTCCAAAAAACAACTGATCACACCTGAATACGGATCAATGAATCGATCAAATTCAACTCTAATGTATTATAGTCAACAATACAGTAAAAAACCCAACAAGTATTAATTACAACAAAGAAATTTACAACACTAAAAATAGGCATTAATAAATATATTACTTTAGTTTGGTTTAGTACAATTATGGTAAGACTAAAGAGAGACTTTTTAAAGTTTAACATAAATAAAAATGTCTGCTTTTAAAATAGCCTACTTTTAAAAAATTGTACCATCCAATATTTACAGTTCAAGGTTTAATTCATGCTTACAACCGTATATCCATTCAGGGGTCGATTGCACCAGAAAAGCTATATTGCATATTGACAATTCTGAATGGATATACGACTGTCAGTAACCATGAATAGACCTTGTTATATTTCAAGGCAAAAACAATTATACACAAGGCCTGGTTCCACAGGGAATGATAAGCATACATGGGGGTGCGCCTGCGTGAAAGTGAGGGTCCGGGGAAGGTCTGATAAATCTGAGCAAAAGCGGCATTATTTACGAAAATTTTGCAAAATCTATAATTAATTTGGACATAGGAGGGGTCCTCAAAATGTTGAGCCCCGTTGGGGTATGTATGAGTGTATGTATGTATGTATGTATGTATGTATGTATGTATGTATGTATGTATGACGATAAGAAAGAAGTTATGCCGATAAGAAAGCAGAGCATTTGTAGCGATGAATTAATCGTATGCTTATTTCTTACTACTTAAGAAACCGAGACTACTAATAACTGCATAAAAGCAACTTAAAGGCCTACCTCTATTTGCATAACTGTTTATCCCTTAAATAGTTTTCGATTTGTAGTCAGAACTCAGAACTACATACTGCTTCATGCAAACAAAACTAATAGTAGTTGGAAAAATAACTACAATAGCATTAATTTACCTGAATTGCATAAAGTTTCAAAACTAGCAAGACTAAAAGTATTCTCTATAACAGCATAAAACAGAACTATTTACACAATTTGTCCAAATTAAAGGACAAAATTTGTAACAGAATGTTACAATACAAGTAACAGAAGCATAAAGACACCGTTTATAAGTTCTAGCTTAATCAAACGTGTCTTACACACTCATATTTCAGTTACAGAATATAGCCCGGTTCATACTTGTCCGTAACAGTCTAACGGCTGCTTCAAACTTACGGGTGGATTTCACACAAGTGGTTTTATAAATCCATGGTTTTACGTACGTTTTCAGACGACTAGCACATAATCTCATTACGAACTTAATTTCATTAATTCATATTGCCGACTAATTTTACACTATGACTGACCCTAAATCTGCCCACAACCTCACTATTAAACTGATCGGCTCATCAATTTCTTCAAGAACTCAAAAAGGATTCTTGATTAAACAGGTATGAACCAAGTTTAATGTGTACACAAAAACTTGTCACATCAACAAGCCATACACCAAACCTTTGGTGCAAGTTTGGTCGTGTACACTAAACTGACAGCATTGTAGTTTACAGTCATTGTTTCCTCAAACAGAGATTCATACTATTTTGAGCTGACATCTCTAGTTATGTCTGGCCACTAAGCAGAAATAATGCAATACGCATGAAACAATAGAAAAATAAATAAACAAAAAATGAAGCGCCGATAAATCAAACTGTAAATTTACTTTCACTTTATTTCTGTAGTGGAGAAAATGCTTTCTTAGGATCGATTCATACTAAAAGTCCGGTTAGTCGGCATTATTAAGAAACTAATCACATTATATTCTGATTTTATACATATTAGTAGCGTGATTTTTTCGTTATTTTGTTGGCCGAACGGACATACGGCTGTCAGTATAAACCAACCTTATTTCTTAAATAACCATTCTTCTAATCTTGCAGCAAAGTGGGAGCCAAGTTTTAAATTCTTTATCTTTCATAACAATAATAATCAAAACAACTTGAGAAAGATTCACACTTTAGTAGGACAAATGCATAAAATTTAAACTCAGTTTCTACATTACAGTGGCAGCTAATGCCAGGGGTGTTGCGGCCCATTTACGGAAAAATAGGAAATAAAATAGGAATTTCTCAGAGAAAAATAGGAAAAAATAGGAATTTCTGAACAACAAATAGGAAAAAAATAGTAATTTTTTGTGGACTTTTTATTGAAATCAGGGTTTTTTGTTTCAAATCGACCACTGCTTAAAACTTCTTTTTATTTTTGAGTGTTCTTTTTTACTTATTACTTGTTTTTTCTTACTGAAAGTTTACAGCCCCCAGTACAAATCGGAGAAGTTTTTTAACTTTTAGGCTAAATTCAGTCAATTGGAGACGCATCGGGAAAATTTTTCCGGCTAATTTTGATTCAGTGTCGCGCGGCGGGCACATGAAGGCTGCGTAGATAAATCCTGCGTATTTGGTTTTCGACTGTGTAAATTTAAGGTCTACTGCGTAAATACGCACTATTTTACGCAAAAAACCATGCTTTGCTGATAGATTAGAATAGTAAGCCACGGAGTTGCAGGGGTCTGGGGTGGCAGCCTCCAGGGAAAGATTTTGAGAGTTTTTGATTTTTACGCCAAATTGGTCAATATATATCACGTATATATCGGGTATATATCGGGAATTTTTACGTATATATCGGGAATTTTTTCGGTGGGGCAAGTAAAACCAAAAGGGGGGACATTTATGTAAAAATTCACCAAAATACCATGAAGTACCCTAGTCCTATGCAGTATGCACATTCGCAGCACTGCAAACTAGAATAAAATAATAAACTGTCTACTGTCCAGTCCATTCGCTGTTTTGAGGTCCCAATAGAAAAACCCATAGAACATATATCAGTCCGCAGAACATTTTTTGAAATTGGACACATTTTTGGTGCACTGTAGACACGATTCTGATGTTTTACACGGCTCCAGCTGGCTGTTCTACGGTTGTTCTTTTTTTCTTTTTTGCTGTTCTTTTTTAGAAAATGGTGTTCTAAAGAACATAATTTGAAATATTGCACTGTGGTAACAGTAAACTGCTGTTTTTCCGTCAAAACACAGGAAACCTATACCTTCAGTCAGTGGCGTAAAAAATTTTGGGGAGGGAGGGATGGCTTTTTGATTGTTTTTGAAATGTGTTAAAAAGCACTTCGCAAAAAACGACAGATATATATTAGCATTTTTCGATCAAAACCAATGCTACTTTTTTACTAGAGCAGCATCGAAAGTAAAATTGGATCCTCAAAACGCCGAAAATTACAAAACTGCTGGGCCGACAAGGGTCCAGAAGCCAGTGGTGTATACAGAAAAAAATCAGGGGGAATAATCACTTCGATTTTTGAAACGTGTTGAAAATGAAATTCACTTGACTGCAAATACCACACAATGTACATATATAATTGTTAATTAGCATATTTAGTCCGTAAACAGTGCTATTTTAAAACCAGCGGCATAGAAAAGAAAATAAATATGTAATACTGAAACTTCAGAACACCGCAAATTATACAACCAGCAGCCGGCAAGCATCCGGAAGCTAAAAATCTGGAAATTTCACGACGATTCATGCATTACAGACAATAAATTTCAAAAAATGTCATTATTACTGTGGTAAAACAGCTACAAGAATACACATTGTATTATAAACTGTACACAATTCACCCATGTATATACACATGATGTCATGGAAGACAAATCCACAGAGTTGCCGCCGCCAGGCGTCTGGGGGCGGCAGCCCTCAGGAAAAATATTGCGAAAAATCGTGATTTTTAGGACGAGTTAGGTCACTTGGAGACGCATCGAAAATTCTTGCAGACGGAAATGAAAACAAAAAGGGGGATGGTCACATTAGACAGTGTAGAAGATACACAAGTCAAAGCAGAATAAGATACAGTCGTGTACACATCATAGGCTGTGATCAAAGATAATAGCAAGGAATAGCAAGCCACAAAGTTGTAGGGGTCTGGGCTGGGGGACGCCTGTCCCGAGAGAAAATGGAGAATTTTTTCATTTTTAGGCCAAATTTAGTCAATTGGTGACGTATCGGAATTTTTTTCTGGTCAGAGCGTCAGACGTAAAAACACCGAATCGGGACCCCCTTTGGGCGGTGAGCAGAATTTGAGCAATTTTCAATTTTGGTGAGCAAAAATTCGAAATCGTGAGCATTTGCCCCGTATTTCGCCCAAAAAACCCTGTATCTATTGCAAATTTGAAAAAAATAGGAAAAAATAGGAATTTTTCCCCAAAAAATAGGAAAAAATCGGAGGGGGTCGAAAAAATAGGAAAAAATAGGAAAAATAGGAGCCGCAACACCCCTGTAATGCAACTTTAAGTAGAACTGATGCTAAGATGACTTAAATTTTTTTCATTTTTTTCAACAATTTTTCAAAAGTAACAAATGCAAGAAAACCTATGTACACCGCTGACTCTTTTTAGAGTGTACTAACTCAGTATACACCATAATCGACTTTATAATATTATCAACTCAGTCACCAAAATTGCTAAAACTCTATTTACGATTACATTACGAATCGTGATTTTTTCGTAATATTGCCGGCTGGTTGAACGGACATACGGCTGTAAGTATGAATGGACCGACCGTTTGCCCTACTCAAAGTGTGAATCGACTGCATATCACGACCAGCACTACGAAAGCATGGCAATCTCACAGTCGATCTGGGCGACACAACTCGACCCGACTAAAAGCAGTGATCGACTAACACCAACAGATCACAAATAGGTGACTAGAAACTTAGCAAGAGGTATATAATCAAGATATAATTTTGAATTTTGATAAAAAATTAAACGTTTCAAAAAAGCTTTAGTAGAAAAGCTGATTTTTACAATCAGCTCAAACATATAGGTAGGCGTAAAGACTGTTGAGTCTTTAGTAGGGCAACATACAAAAAATCACTGTCATAATATGTCACTCACTGTCACTGTGCTATGAATTTTTTCACAATTTTCACAAACATAGATCGAGCCAAAAACTTCGCTAATCGCTGGTTGGTCACAAGTTTGTACCTATAAAGGATCGATTCATACTTACAGCCGTATGTCCGCTCAGCAGGCAAAATTACAAAAATAATCACGCCATTATGGTACTCATACACTTATCAACACTATTGGTGGCATGTTCTATTTGGTAATTCTGCCGGCTGGAACTGGGCATACGGCTGTATGACTGTAGCCTAAGTCCATTCGTTTCTGGGTTGAGTCCCGTGATAGTCCCTCAGTAGTCACCGTCCTATCGTCATATGTTGAGAGACTTTGAGCACTCGCTCGCTGGCATAGTGGTCTGAGTAGATCTCGGGCTCGGCCAGGGGGGCGGTGGGCAGCAGCACGTAGCCCGGGGAGGTGGAGGAGTAGCGCGTGCTGGACACTGGCTGTTTCACAACCTTCGTAGCGCAGTGAGGAGAAGCCAGCATGTATTTGAAACGCTGAAAATATTGCATGCCGGTATTACCTCGAATGAAGCCCCTGTTTTAAATATGGTTCCTGTTTGCACCTTCAAGCCTGGTTCATACTTGTACTACCTTAAGGTAAAAGGGAGACAGGAACAAGGACAAGTTTAGGTCAGTTGTTGTGATATATTTGCATACGGTCGAGAAGTGGCATGGATAAGGACGAGTATGAAACGGGCTTTAGGGAAACAAAAAGGTCACATTCATACTAACAGTCTTATGTCCGTCCAGCCGGAAAAATTACGAAATAGTCACGCCACTAAATTGTGTCAAGATCAAATTGTGGCGTGATTATTTGGTCATTGCCGGGTGGACGGATATACGGCTGTAATTATGAATATCAAACCTCAATCAAAGCCCGACTTCAATCAGTGAGCAAAAAAGATACCTTAGGTTTGACCGAGAGGGGAGAATTTTGTACGTATAATACATAAACGAGAAAACGTCCTATGCACTTGCATAGTACCTTTCCGGGGATTGCTTTGTGACTGACCTCCCAGTAAGTGAGTCCTGGTCCCCGTATGCAGACAGTGGTCATGATGTAGACCATGGCCAGGGATGAGGAGAATCAGCAGACTTGCAGCACCCAGCCCACAGCTCAGCCCAGTCGTACAGGGTGCTGGGCGCTGGGGGATCACCCATCAGTTTGCGCACCAGGATGTACTGAAATGACACTTGGCCTTAAGGACAAAGGGACAGGGACAAGGAAAATAGGTGCCGGGATGAAATGGCACATTTTGCATAAAAAAGGGACCTGAGCCCTAATCCCAACTATGGTTCTGAACACAAAGTAAGCTGAGGATTCAGATCTTCGCCTTAAGGACAAAGGGACAGGGACAAGGACAGAATTGAGCACAGTGGCTTATTTTGCAGTAAAGCTGATTCCTAACTTTTAACATGGCTACAGAACAAAAACTTCGATGTGGTCATTCTTCGCCTTAAGGACAAAGGGACGGGGACAAGGACAATTTTAATCGGGTGCTGGCATGAAATGGCACAAAGGCTGATTTTTTGGTTTATGAAGTAGAACACAAATATGCGTAGAAGAATACGTTTGAATTGACGCATTTGTTTTCGAGTTTAAATCATACGCCGCACAGAATTCAAATTAGTGCAGTTGTCGCTCAGAGTTTAACTGAGCTTTAGCTGAAATTTAGCTATGTAAATCGATTAACAATTAAGTTTAAGCTCAAACTTTGGCTGGATTCATCCGATTACTGTCACAGATATCAGAATTAGAAATATGGCCTTACCAGAACAGACTGCGGCGTGATAAGAAGATGGCGGTAAAGACCCGCACGCAGGCGCGGGTTGGACAGCATCTGCCGCAGGTCAAGGCCCAGCAGGTGACCGCCTCGACAACACCAAACACTCGATTCATACTGACACCCGTATGTCCGTTCAGCCCCGGTAAAACTGGGAATAATCACTTCACTAATAGTGTATAAGATCAAATAGTCCCTTATGTAGAAGATTCCACTTGAGATTCCTTTATTTTTACCACCCTCACGGCACAGAGAAAGTTCCAGAAACTACACAAACCAGAGTCAGCTTTCTAAAGGTCCTTGTGGCGAAACAGCAGGCAATAAGTGGTATGCGTGTTGGCTGTTTGGCTGTGGAGGCCGCGGAACGGGTGAGGGTCACGCTTCAGAGCGGAAGGCCCGGTAATTACTGGGCGTTCCCGTGTCGCCGCCCTCACCGTTGCGAATTTATCATCCGCACGCGGACAATTTCTTGATCTGGTTAATTTAATCCTTCATTTAAAGACCTACTGAGTGAAGACGGTGAATTTTCATCAGCTCATCACGCTCTTAACTCTCCTGTATTTTTTAGTTGATTTTTAAAATGCATAAGAAAACATACTGGGTGGGATTCACAAA
>JASANF010002154.1:0-18049 GCA_030248245.1 Trissonchulus sp. WLG1_4 | reverse complement strand
TGGCGCTCAGGGGAACCGACTTTGGCGTTTAATTTTTTTCAGCGGCATTTTTGACCATAATGTCTTGAAGGAAAGTTGTTCAAAATGAAAATAGCTTTTATTTGATGTGCATATTGTGATAAAAATTTTTTTTAATTTTTTGGACAATTTTGTAGCCGTAGCAAAAAAATTTTTGTTTCCATATAAAATGATTACTCATATCATTGAAATATGCGGCTTCTTAGCTTTAAATTGATGTATTAAACTTAAGAATACGTTGAAGTTTTGCTGAGTTATTTAGCCGTGAAAATAGCAAATCCAAACTGAAAAACCTACAAAGCTGATAAATCTTCGAAAATGTCAATTTTTTGATTTAATTTTTTAAAAAATTGAGTATGGCTTTTTGTAACTTTTTCAACGGAAATATGGAGTCCTAGGAAAGGTCTAATTTTTGAAAAAGTGAAACGTGTGGGCAAACCTTACATTTTTGCGTATCGAAATCGACTACTTTTTTTGGACCTGGGTCCCAGCTGCCGTTTGCGATTGAGTTGAAAATTTGCACAATGAAAGAAAGAATATAAATGCAGACGTGAAAGTTTTTCGATTTTCAAATTTTGGCCCGCAGCACTTTTTGTAGTCGCTCAAACACGACTGATTTTTGAAAAATCGATTTTTTGCAAAATCAAAAATAAAAATGAAAAATCGAAGATCAATCACGTCTAGATTTTTGAGAGATCTTTCTATTGATACCAAGATCATCAAAATCGGTTGAAGTTTCGCTGAGCTAGGTCAAAAACAAAATTAGTGTGAATAGGAAATTCGACATGGTCATAAATTTTGACACATTCACATTAAAGTGCTGAACTGTATTGTAAATAGGTTTTTTTGATGTCTCTTTGATATACAATTAAAATGGTATTGCTATTTATTGCATGAGCTGAGCGCCAAACATGAGATTTGTTGCTGAGCGCTACCTTAAGTGATTTGCTATCCATTTTTAAGGTGGCGCTCCTGAAATGTGACTTTTCAAAAAACGGCAGTTTGGGGCCAATTTTAGATAGACAATGGCAAGCTGGTGTAAAAGTATGCCTAAATACAAAAAATGAAGTTGATTGATACAAATTAGCATTCACTGTAGACCAAACGTGAGTGGAATTTCGGCTTGCGATTTCTCTTCACAAGTAAGTAGCTGTTGCACAATCAATAACTCATTTTGCTCGCCTCAACGTGATTGAGCGGTCGCAAAAAGTCATTTTTGATGAATATGATTGATATATCGAAAAACACTAAAATCGCGATTTTTGAAAAACAAATTTGGCTAAATTTTTTAGATACTATCGATTTGCCAAAAATCAAATTTTGCGACCGCTCGAAGATGACAAGGTGCATTTATGTGCCAAATTTTAACTTTTTTTGTTGAGCCAATTTTTTAAAATCGCAAGCCGAAAATTTGCGTTTGTATTCACACGCACTATATTTCTGTCGCATGCAGAAAGTATTGCGTTAGTTCACAAAATAATTATACCAAACTCAATAAAACACCAAAAATTTTTAATTACATTTCAGTAAAACACAACTGCTAGTGTTTTTCAGCCTTTCAAATTCATTACATACGTGTAAATGCACTGGCTTGTGAAGGCATTTCCGTGAAAATCTTTTTTTCTTGACGAAATTTGCTCAAAAATGTTCAAAAATATTTTTATGTGATATGTGCATCAAATTGAAGGAAATTCACTTCTGATCAACTTTTGTTCTTACGATGCATGTTTATTTTTGCGCGTTTTCAAAATAATGGCCAAAACCCACATTTCAGGAGTGCCACCTTAAGGAAAATGTAGCCTTGAAACAAAAAAATAAAAGTACAAAAAAAGTACAAAAATAGTACAAAAAAAGTACAAAAATAGTACAAAAGATTTGAATAGAAAGTACAAAAAAAGTACAAAAATAGTACAAAAAAAGTACAAACTTGCACTAAACAGTACAAAAAAAGTACAAAAAATGTACAAAAAAAGTACAAAAAATGTACAAAAAAAGTACAAAAAAAGTACAAACTTGCCAGGCCAAATTACAAAAAAAGTACAAAAATAGTACAAAAAAAGTACAAAATTTTTTGTACTTTTTTTGTAACTTTTTGTACTTTTTTTGTACATTTTTTGTACTAATATTTTTTCCTGTGATGTTTCAGGGGGCATATCGTGAAAAATATAAATTTTCAAATAGAAGTTCTTGAAGAAAAATTACTTCGATTAAGATGCTCTACTCAAAAATGTAAAAAAACAAATTTGGACAACAAAGTGCATTTTTTATTTTGGGCGATTAAACGAGCAAAATGGATCTAATTGGTCGGAAAATGTCACTAATATATCCTAAATTGCATGCCCTTCCTTCCCATGGCGACCAAGAACCTCCCCCACTCTCCCTACACCTTCCCCACCCCATCCACTAACTAAGCGCTTAGCGCTTAGGGAGCTCCCGAGGTCCCTAAACTTAAGCGCTTAGTTCTAAGCTAAACACTAAATTTTAAGTATGTGAATACAAAATTGAAACGCTAAGTTAAGCGTTAGTGTTTGCTAAGCGCTTAAATAAGCACTAAGTATGTGAATAACACTTAGCGCTTATAAGCGCTAACACTTAGTGTAAACACTAAGTTTAAGCGTTAGTGTTAGTATGTGAATACGGGCCTAAGCCTATTTCTAAGCCTAAGCCTAAGCCTGAGCCTAAATTTAGCCGACAAAAGAAGCCTAGGCTTAGATTAGCATTTTCGACCATATTTTTTATATGATGTGCCAGGTAGGAAAGAGACGACCTTCGTGGCAATCTAATTTTTGCTGAAATGAGCCCAGATTTTCCATATTCATTTGATGTGGTCAGGGAGTGTATCGAAATAGAACTCTGAACAACCTTGGTTTTGACGTGTATGTTCATTTTGGCGTTTTTTAAAATAAAGTCCAAAACCCTTTCCAAACTTCAAGCATGAATTCTGGCGTGAATTCTTAGTTATATTGAGTATTGACTGTATTAATATATATTTTTTGTATTACAGTTTTAGTTCCAAAAGTGCCTTGCTGTCTACCTCATGGAATGCAGCCCTCATCAACGGCGCCCGTGGCCCAGCATCCCGTGGTCAGTTTTCTCTGTCGTCTGAAGCCAGTTCTGCGCTGGCCGTCCACAGAAACAGACGCCCTGCCTCGCAAACTAAGCCTGCCCTGGTGGTATATGCTTGGTTACGCTCTGTCGGCCTTATTCTATGTGGCGGACTTGATCGCAGATCTGCTCACTTCGATGTATTATTATCAGTCGGGACTTTTGGTGCCAGCTTCTTTGGTGATCGCCAGTGCTGTGTTTGCCACGCTGACCATAAATTTGGTCAATTATGGCTGGTATTGGCTGGATGGCAGGAAATCAGACCTCAATCGTGGGAATTTGAAAGTGCTGCGTTGGCCGTTTTGGATGATTATTGGGGCTGTGATTCTTCAGTTGTCTCCTTTGCTCAGGTATTTTATATATATGTTTATTTTGTCTTTTTTAGATTAGATTTGGGGTTCATAATAATAATATGTTCATGTTTCCACTGCTGAGATTGATTTCAGCTAGCGTGTTAATTATTATGTTTATGTTTATAGTGGTGCGGGGAAAAACCCCATTTTTAACTTTTCGGGTCCTCCTGCGCTCCACATTAATCGGATCCATTTGTTATAACGGCCATCTTCCGCCTAACTGTTGCACTACGCACAATGCGGGAAAAAACCCTACCTCTTTTTTCGGTGTTCTATTAGTAGTGAGTATAAACTCAGTTCCATCGTGTTCTACAACTCTTAGGCTGCAGTATGGACTAAGAAAACCGTTTCTCCGACACCCATGTGACTCACAATAAATCTTCAAAAATAGACCCTTTTCGGCAGAAATGACTTCTGCCCAAATATGCATTTTTTAGTATTTATATAAATGCATTAAAAATAGATTTTTGCGCTTATTACGTTAGAAACGGTGGCCAAACACCACCCGCGTCTAGCATTCTTATATTTAGGTGGTGCGCAGCAGGTAAAGCCTAAATATTATATACAAAAAATGCCAAATTTTGGTGAAACATCACCAAAACAGGTTTCGTAAGGGGTGTCGGGGTATGGGCCAAACAAAACGACAAAAAACGACGTTTTGCGGCCGAATAAACGGTTTTAATGAAGTCTACACATGTTCTTACCCCAGATCAGTCAACTTTTGTATCAACAGTGGGTGAGTTTAGCAAAAATTGTCGCCAAACAAAATAGGGTTTTTCCCCCGCACCACTATACGTATGTGCAAAACTTAATTTTAGGATTAAAGATGGGATACTTGTAAACTTTGAACAGTTTACTTACATTTCCTAATTTTTTTTGAGTTTTGACAATGCTCATAAGTATCCGTCAAAAATTCATCCAAGTATGTGTTTTGACTTTTGATATACATATAAATGCCTCACAAATGCTAATATAATTAGAGGTTATATATGTAGTAGCTAACATACAGCTGTCATGTTTTTTGTGTATATATATATATATATATATCTCAGGTTGAAGTGTAGTGCTAATTGAAGAATTGTTCGTTGAAGAAACGTTCGTTGATTTGGAATTTTCTTCCTTTTCTAACTGTTCGGTATTCGGCCGAAACTTGACTGACGATCAAGAGGTCTATAAAATTTGGCCGAACGGTCTGTCTGAAGTTTTGACTCCGTTCTCCATCTTATATTCATGAATTGTATTGATCTCGTCACTTGTCTGTTATTTCAGGTATGCGGAGTGTATCTACTACGCCTTACTGTTCGATAGAAGACCAGATACTAGCACTGAAACGGCTCGAAGCAATTTTGAACTATTTTGTCGCATGCTGGAATCAGAGCGTGACGCCGCCTTGCTGCGTGTCATTGAGGCTTGCCTCGAAAGTTTGCCAGAATTGCTGATCAAAACTTATATTTTGCTCTATTGCTTTTGCAACATTGCGGCTTTAGATTTGAAATGTAGGTTCTTCTTTGTGATTTCGGTGTCGAGACCCATTATTGCTTTGCCGGATTAAGTAGGAAGTTTAAGAATTAATATGTATTGATGTTTTAATTAATTAATACTAATTAATTAATTAATTAATTAACTAATTAATTAATTTAATACTAAACTAGTTATAATGTCAGCTGCTCAATTTTAGTCTGAACGCATTTCTCGTTTATAACTAGACTAAACGGATTCATCATGTACGGGTCACGCTTAATAGCAAGCGTAGTGAAGTCAGTTCAGTGTGACTAAAAATTGGACATAAAGTTAAGTGTCTAGTACGGAGGTTGCGGAATAACATTTTTAAGTCGTTTTGTCTGGAAAAAGAATGAGCCCATAAACAGTGTATTGAGTTAATGTCTAAAGAAGATTTAATCTAATCTGTTAAATCCATGAAGCGAAAGGCCTTCACCGGATTACTTTTGTTGGACTAAGAGACCTAAAGGTGAACTTTAAAAGATTTATTTATATATACTATTGTGTTTATCTGTGATTATTATTTAGTGTGGTATCAAATCCCGTCCATTTTGATTTCTCTCGGTTCTGTGGCGTACGCTACCGTGGCCTACTATCGGTGTCTCAGATTTGTAAGGTATGTGTGCAAATAGTGTTTGCCGGTTTTTAATTAACCATGTCAGAAATTGTTTTCCGGCCTGGCCATAAAACCCAAAAGGGGTATATATACACAATTTCCATTGGAAAAATAGTGGATTAAACGGACTGGACTTATTTTAGTCCGAGGTTTTGGAATGACAAATTGGACTAAACGGACTAAACGAGTTAAAATAAGTCAGCGGCTTAATTTTAGTCTGACCCCATTCCAAAACTACCACTGGATTAAACGGACTTAACATGCACGCTTAACATTAGCGTGCATATATAGTTAAGGGGTAGGGGTCTTTTCCGTTATTCCCCCACCAGTCCGGAATTTGGAATTTACTGAACAGATTTGAATAAATTTTGCACCAACGGACTCCTCTTAACCTCAGGACTTCAAAAAACTAGTTTTTTAAAAATTTTAAGTTTTCACATTTTTGAAAATTTTTAAAATTTTAGCGATTCAAAACCCAAAAATTCTTATATAGAACACTTTCCTCATCTCAGAAAATGAAGAAATTAGCATTTTGCACAAAATTTTAAAAGTTTTAAATTATTTAAAAAATTTAAAATTTTTTTAAAAATTTGCATATTTGAAGTCTTGAGGTGAAGAAGAGTCCATTGAAAAATTATTCAAATCGGCTCCGTAAATTCCAAACTCCCGACTGATGGGGGAATAACGGAAAAGACCCTAGTTAAGTCCGTGTAGTCCGATTCAAAAGCAGTGGAGGTTTTGGAATGGCATTTTTAAGCTTAATTTTTAAACCGTTTAGTCCGGTTATAATTAACCCTTTAATCCGGTAAAGGCATAGGCCCTTAGTTTCATCTTTCTTGTATTTTTGTTTATGAACAATACTCTTTGTATTAATTTACACATATTATATTTGCATTGTGCATATATATAAATCTTAAATATCTTACGATATACGCTATCAAGTAATTTTATGCCATTTTTTCAGACAAGATAAACATTCCCTGAACTGGCTGGGCGCAGTTTGTTGCTTCCTCTGGCGTCTTGGCATGGTGGCCAGTCGCTGTCTAGCCCTGGTGCTATTTGCCTTGGCATATCGTTACTGGATCTTGCCAGTATTGGCAGCTCATTTTCTGATGGTTTTCCTGTGGCGCAAACTTTCCCAACCGATGAACTTTTGGCCCAGTGCAACTTTGAATTTGCTATTTGGATTGCTGATTGCAGTTTTGCACGTTTTTATTGCCTTTAACATTCTTGAAGGACGTACCCTCAGGCGTTATGGGGTTTTCTATACTCTGATGGGCTTGGAAAATTTAGCTTTAACTTTAGCAGCTATTTTTTGTCCCTGGTTTTTGATAAAGGGCAAATGGATTTGGTTCGCTCTTATTGCAGGCTCTTTTTTGTTTGGTTTATTTTTTATGTGTTTGTATTACGTGTGTTTACATCCTAACGGGTATCGTAGAAAGCATAATGTACAAGCTAGCTCTGTTTCATAGTTTTTTCAATGTTTTTTCATTTTTTGATTTTGGATTCTTTGCTTCATATGTGCCAAGTTTTTAATAAAGTTTTTGACGTACACGTTCTGTGTGACTGATTCAAGAATTTTTAGTTCTTTTCGTGGTTATTTTTTTATTTTTTACAGAGTGAGGTCTTTGGCGATAAGTCGAAATAGAGCTGAATCTTCTGTAATAATTAACCCCATGGCCAAATGTTAGGGCCTTTTTTGCTCCACAACATTTGCAGATTTTTGTTTACATATGTTTGAAAAATTTTGTAAAGCCCGATTAACACGGTGCTATTTTGGCGTAATTCAGTGTGACGTCTGGCACACGAATTGGATCGCTTGAACAAACGATGCTGTGTCTGTTCAGAAGGCGTGTTTTGTGTGCGTCTTTGCTGTAGCGATAAAAACGCTGCTGTGTTTACAGATAGTCGTTTGTGAAGTGATTCCCTTGATGCTTTAGGAGCAAGAAACGTATATAAGCACCCTAGGGCTGGATCAGCTAATTACGTTACGTGCTAGGGATGTTTAAGTTACAGAATTTTAAATCAGTTATTTGCGCAGAAATTAAATCAGTTAAGGTGGTAGTAGTGTTCGGATCGGTTCCGAATTTTCAAATCGGTTCCAGTTCCGGTTCTAGCCGGCAAAATCGGTTCCGGTTCCAAATCGGTTCCGGTTCCACCCTTTCGGTTCCGGTTCCGGTTCCATTGGCTATTTTTAAAGTATAGTTACTAGACACATTTTTTTCCTTTCAATGCGGTGTATAGTTTTCGTGTTTATTTGAGTGCTGTTAATAGTCATCACACTTGTTTCACCTCTAAAGCTTCATATGCTGGTATAAAGCTTTGACATCTAATATCATTGATGATGAATGCACTTGGTTTTACAAATTTTGTGTTTGCCGCATCGAATGAGCGGCATTGAAAGTGAAGGTGGAGCTGAAAAAATTTATGGGCCAGCGAGGGTCCACAAGCTAACTTCAACAAAATTTTTGACGATTGGGACCGTATAAAATTTTTTGAAGATAAAATTTCCACCAAGATAAAACGCTGTGCGATTGTTTCCAGAAAAACCATCAAACCGAATTATTTTTTAATTTTTAGTAATGTACCTATATGTATATTCAGTGGCGGATCCAGGATAAAATTTTGGAACGGGGGCGGCGAATTGTTTTCAAAATTTTTAGTGAAACTTCACGACGAAAAATTTGTTTGGTTGTATTTAACCCTTTAATGCCCGGAGCATCTCGCGCCAGGCAGCCTGATTCTGACACCTTCTAGTTTTTTGATCATTGCTCGAGTTACGTGCATCGTAGAGAGATCGCGAAGCCACCATTCGATAGAGAAATGAATGGTGCACAAATCATAGTGAGTCGATTAATTGTCTAGGACGCACCGTTTTTGCGTTATAAGCGCTCAAAGTTGAGAATTTTTGAAAAAATTCTGCCATCGCTCAGGCAATAGAGTACCTCCCCCTAGAGTATTAACACAAAAGTCGTGCGCTTGCCATAGTTGAAGGCTAGCAATAGAGTACAACATTTGTTGTATCTGATGCATACAAAGTTGACTGCTGGCGGCGCACCCAAAATCTTGATGAGGTCACGAAGAAAATACTACTTTTGCGATGAAAAAAAGTTAAATTTGCACATTGCTTATGGAAGCATAGGTTTTGTTGTGCGGCAGAAGATTCAAAATTTGGCCACTAAATATAAAGATCAAGATCTAAGCTTTCTGAAAAAACAATTTGCAGTTCAGAATAGAATGAACAAATCAAGTTTTATGGCCCCCGATTGGGTATTCATCACGTGATGTGCCAAATGGCAGCTCTGGGAATTAAAGGGTTATGAAACAGCTTAAGCCAGTAAAAAAATTCGGGCGGAAAATGGCTTTTTAATTTTTTGAGACCTTGGAAAATGCACTAATCTGCAATTTTAACCAAAAACTGCTCAAATTAACATATTTCGTTCAAAACCAATGCTAATTTTTTTACCCGATACGCATGGAAAAAGATACTGGATCTCAAGGCAATGAAAATTACACAAGCGACAAGACGGCGAGCTTCGAGTTTCGGAAGCTAGCAAATCTGCACAGTTTACGAAGTTTAGTGACGTTACAGACCACGAATTCACTAAAAATTAATATTTGCACCTGTAAAATAGCTGAAACAAATTAGTGTTTGTGACCGGCCGCGAAAGCCGCCGGCCGGGGTTCCCGTCCGGCCGCCGGCCGGCGAAGAACGGAGCCGAAGCGGCCGAATTTTAGGATAAAACCAGTCCAGAGTGTTATTTTGGCATAAACTTAGCCTGCCAGATTGTTAAGCCGGCCTAATTTTGTTAGTCGGTTGAATCTGGCTGGCCGGCCGGTGTTTTTTACTGGCCGGCCGGCCGGCCGATTTTGACCGGCCAGCTGGCCGGCTGATTTTAGCCTGCGGGGGGGGGCTTTTCGGGGGGGGGGGGGGGCGGGGGGGGGCCATCAGGTGGGGTGTGTGGCAACCAAAATTCCGGCCTGTCACAAACACTAAAAACAATACACTACACAGTGTATGTTAAACTAGTGTATGCACACAATACACCCATGTTCACATGATATCATGAAAGATAAACCCACCCACAAGAGTTGCAGGGATCTAGGGTCGGCCCGCCCTATGAAATAATTTACTAAAGATCTTTCGTTTTGGGCCGATTTTGGTCAATTGGAGACGTATCGAAAGTTTTAGCAGTCGGAAATGAAAACAAAAGGGGTTCCTCACATTTGACAAGAGTGGTACACAAGTAAATGCAGCATAAGGCACACTCGTGTACACACTACACATGCGTAGCTTTAATGAAAGATAATAGCCAGGAATAGAAAGTTGCAGGGGTCTGAGGACGGCAGCCCCCAGGAAAAATTTGGAGAAAATTTTGATTTTTAAGCCGAATTTTGTGAATTGAAGACGTATCAGAAATTTTTTTGAAGACCAAAAAATCAAAGAGGGGCCCGTAAGAGCGGTTAGCTAAATTTGAGCAAAATTTCAATTTTGGTGAGCAAAACTTTAAAATCGTGAGCATTTGCCCCGTATTTTGCACAAACAAATCCTGTAACACAAGAACGTAACTCATACCTATATGTTGATACACATTGATACGCTTTCATAGTGAGAAAAGTAAGGAATACTAAGCCAAAAAGTTCCATGGGCGTGTTACGGCAGCCTACGGAAAAAATGTGGAGAAAATTTTAAATTTTAGGCCCAATTTGGTCCATTGGAGAGTATCTAAATATAAACTAACGTTCACTGTCGAGCAAAAAATTTTGTTTTCATAGAAACCTGAAAACTGCTATCGGTTCCGAAATTGCATCGGTTCCGGTTCCGGTTCCGGTTCTACTAACACCTTCGGTTCCGGTTCCGGTTCCGGTTCTAGTCGGTTCCAGTGGAACCGATCCGAACACTAGGTGGTAGTAACGTTTTCGACAGTTTTGCAGGAGTAACACTAGACAACTTACGATTAATTTTCAATCAATAAATTATACTACTCATATTTATTTAGGAAACTATAAATTATTATGAGATAAATGCTTGCTAAAATAGCTTGAAACAATCATTTTTAATTTTCACAGAAAATATTTTTCAGCCAGTTACGACAATTTTTCGTAAATTTTATGTTTAGCTAAGTCAAAACGGCCGTTTATTGAAAAAAGAGAAAAATGACACACGGTCATGTCAAAAACCTTCAATTTAGATGGCAAAACTTATCCTTTCTCTTTTCACTTTTTGAGATTACGTCACATTTCTGTAACATTAATTTTTGAACTAAAGTACATACACAAAAGTCCGCAAAACTTGACAACTACTAAAAGGATTTTGCTCAAAGTTTGGGATAATTTGGCACACATATGTGTCTACTTTATGTCAAAATTTCAGAAATTTTGTTAGCTTTAATTTTGCGTTACATCAATTTTATTCACAAAAATCTGTAAAACTGTACTTCCGTGCACTAAATCTCAAGTCTCGATAATGCAATCTTTTCATGCGTTATGTCACATGTTTTTTAGACAATTTCTGATGTGTCAATTTTTTTATTCATATTAATTTAGCCTATTTCGTGAAAAAATTACATTCAAAAATTCGTGTATTTTTCAAAATTCGAAAAAATTCAAAATTGAAGGTCCATAACTTCCTTTCTGCATCATGTAAATGCACCAAACTTAGCAATATAATTCACCCTGTTATTGGCTATGTTGGTGGAAAGAATGAAATTAGGTGGAATTACACTGTCAATTTTACAAGCAAAACATGAAAAATGCAAAAATTCACGAAATTTGACCACTTTGACAGTGTCTGCTGACCAGCTTGTTACAGATTTAAGCTAGATAATGTGCATAGGTGTAGTTTCAGTCAAGTTCTTTAACGTGAAAAAGACAGCTATTAAATTCATTGAGTCAATCAAAAGTTATAGCACGTTATAAAAACAGTCGAAAACGTAACTACCACCTTAAGTTAAGCAACTGATTTTAATTTCAGTTATATACATGGTAAAAATTTGGAAATTGTATAATCCAAAAAGTCTTACTCAAAATCTACTTTTTAAGTTTATTCAAAGTTTTTAGATTATATCAAGTCCATAAAATAGATTTATTATTGCGATCATTTTTATTAACATGTACAAGGGCGTAGCCAGGGTGGGGTCGCGGGGGTCGCGACTCGCGGGGCCCCACCTTTTGGTCGAACCTGAAGAAATTGTACACAAGGGTCCCCGTTTCTGTTGCCCGGCCGAAAAAAATTTCCGCTACGTCTCCAATTGACCAAATCTGGCCTAAAAATAAAAAAATTCTTCCAATTTTTTCTTGGGGGCTGCCGCCCCAGATCCCTGCAACTTTGTGGTTCACTATTTCTTGTTATTATCTTTTTCAAACCCTAAGCATGTATACACGAGTACATTATGCTACATTTACTTGTGCAACACACTGTGATGGTACCATCTTTTGTTTTAATTTTTCTGTCGGAAAAAATTTCTGATACGTCTCCAGTTGACCAAATTCGGTCTAAAAATTTGAAAATTCTTTTTCTGGGGTCCTGCCCTTAGACCCCTGCGACTTTAAAGGTGTAGTATCTTGTGTTTGTGAAAATCCGGCCTAAAAAATTTCTGATACGTCTCCAATTGACCAAATTCGTCCAAAAGTTTGAAACAATTTCCAACTTGTTTCCGGGGGCTGCAGCCCCCTGACCCCTGCGACCTATGGCTCAGTGGTCTTGCGTCCACAATGCGCATGTAAGTACTGAAATCGCTAATTTCGAGTGCGCTCCAACAGATGCTCACCAATACTTAATTTCTTTCTAAAAGCTGATTAACGAACACCTCAGAACTAGATTTTGACAGAAGTTTACATTTATTGGTGCTAACTGCTAGGGCATGTAATTTTTTAAAATATTCAAATACCCTCTGAGTGCCACAAGCCGACAGCAAATATGAAGGAGGAGCTAAAATCATAGTATCGAGTGACACAGTTGCGACGTAATCTCACGTTGTGGGCGTAGCTGGACGAATGCCACGATCTGATCAGGTAATGGTAAATCAATTTTCCTGGAACCCGTTGGATGCACCCAACGCGTCCCGTTTTTGATGCTGCGCCACAGCGCAGCAGGCTTCTTTAGAATGAGGTGTCGGAAAAATAACGTGTAAGTGAGTTATGTGTGCGCGTCTGTGTAATTTCATCTGTGTGATTGTGCAGGTCTGTGTGAATGTGTGTATGCTTAAAAATGTTGACATTCATCGTCTATCTACGTGCTATTTTACTAACTAACTACCTACGTAAATGTGTACGTAAATACATATACACAATTGTTAAAGATCATACGTACATTTAACAAAGCTGATTTGCATATTTTCCATGATTATGTCTAGACAAAATTCAAAAGTAACCAATCTTTTAACACAATCTTGCATTGCTAAGTTGGACGACGTGTCATACATTCCTCGGTCTCACAGCATAGTAAACTTGCAGTACAATTTCGAATCACACAGGCTCATTTTGATATTATATTTCATATTATTCACATAATCTCATACAGTAAACTTGCAGTAAAGTCTCAAATCTCACAGGTGTCACATTGGTAATTTATATAAAATTATTTACATAGTCTCAAATTGTCCACCGTTTCGGGCAGTCCACACACACTAGTTTTGAATAAAAGAGCAGTTAGTCATAGGCACAATGTCACAAACTAAAATTACTACTAGCCTACTACTTAACGGAAGTTAGGTCAAATAACAATGCACTATTATCCAAGCGTTATTACTAGCAGCATTTGTGAATGGCAACATAAGTGCACCCCATAACAAATTTATTCGCATAAGAGCTGCAAAAAAATGGCACAAGTGAATCGTCAGCTGATACATTTTGTACCAATGAGCAGATGTCAAGAATTTGTGGACGAAAGGTTGACCCAGACGTACAAAAAATAGTGGGAATGGTTAGCATGGCAACAGCAAGTTATGTCAGAGTTATGTTTGTGTGAGAATCTTAATGCAATTATTGGTGTGTATATTATGTTGGCGATTTTTTGATCTGGTTTAAAAACAGTGATTTTCGATTCTCACAGTGACGTGCATACTTATGCTTATTCCGCGACATTCACTAATGTACAGGGTTGGCAAGTCTCGGGTTTGCAACCGAGACCGAGACCAGGCAACCGAGACCACCCAAACGAGACCTACGAGACCGAGACTAGCCCTTGGAGACCTTTTTTTTAAAATTTCAATTTTAGACACGAGGTGTTTTGAAACGGGAAAAATTAGTAATTAAGTATGATAAAAGTGACCATTAAGTTGCGAGAACCATCATCGTAACGACCGGATGCATGAGAGTAATTGACAACCGGAGAAGATGATCATTTTCCCGCTATTCTGACAACTTTTGGATATTTTTTTAAAGTTTCCCACAATTCCTAGCAGGGCGTTGGGGCGTTTTAATACAGGCATTTTGTATTGCATACTGCATCATAGGTTGGCACTTTCTTTTGCAGCCTAACTCCGATGCCAGCATAGAATCGTCCGTGCTCGTGCTACGATCAGAAGTTCTAATAGTGGCACCATCAGAAGACCAGAAGAGAAGAATTTCTACCGCTGGGCGCTGACTCAGTTATGTGGGATGTAGGGGAAAGCCAGAAGGCTTATTGACTCAACCCCAACGCCCAACCACCTTATAGCAAAAAATTTATTTGATTGTGGTGCCTAGGTTTTTTCAAATCCTTCATGTTTTGACAAGATCAAGTAAACTGCACACTCTGTTCGCGCTTGGTAAAGTTGCAGAAGCCAGCATTTTTTAAATTACACAGTAACTACAAAGTTAGGACTACCTGGTAAATTATGGTCCGTATTTTACTTTTGACATATATATGCTTGAAGTTAAAAGGTTCCAGATAAGTCAGGCAAACCATTCTAGCTCAACCCTTAGTTCAAAACTCTAGCTGGATATAACTAGGGACGGTGTATATATAATACAAAGTTTAAACTTGAAGTTCGCTAAAAATTGCCAGTGCAGTGACATTCCTTTTCTGCAGCAGACAGTTTACCTTTCCATGCCTCGCAGTCTATTTTGAAATTTAAAATTTTCAAAAAAAATCTTAGTGATCTTGAAAAATTTTCAAAACTTTAAGTGTCATCTGAAATACCGAGACCAACCTATGGCAGGTCTCGGTTATACTACCGAGACCGAGACCGATACCGAGACAAGCCTAGTCTGGGTTTTTTACGAGACTGCCAACCCTGCTAATGTAGCATATACAGTTCAATACATGATAAGTAGCTAAAGCCAACAAGAACAACAATTTTAGTTTTATTTTGTAGGAATTACAAGACGTGGTCGAGAACTCTCTAGGGTGAAAGTACGCTTGAAGTAGGCTTTCAGAAAGCACCAAAAGAATTAATTGCTAATATGACAAATGGTGGTTGGCTAAATAGTTTTCAGTCAATCGGTAGCACAAATGACAATCAAGCAGACCTTGATTTTGGACAAGCGCATTATTTGCATAATTCAAGTCGGTTTTACACAATTATAATTTGTCAAATTGCAATATGAAGAATTAAGGTGGTAGTTGCGTTTTCGAGGTTTTTCTAATTTCTATGTAAAATTTGCCCTCAGAACTCAAGTTACAAAGGACGCCTGAGCACAAATGTTTGGCACAGTACTGTAAAGGTCAAAATCCCCAGGGCTGTGGACATTTTTTGAGGCCTTTAATTACAAGAGAATTATGGTAAAGTTTCGATGTGTTTGTTTTTAAGCTATTCTCTTAGTAAATTGACTGGTTATTAAAAAACTGGGGGACATGCCTGGGGATTTTAAACATCAGATAAATGAACAAATAACTGGGAACGCAAATAGAATACAAAAGTCGATAGACTTGAATGCAAGGATGCCGAAAATTTTTGAGTCAGTCATGGCTACAGAGATGCAACAGAGAACGCAAACTGTACGGGCCCGACCGCTAATGTGAAAATCTCTTATTCTTTGTCTGAAACTGGTAATTGTTTTGGTCGATATAAAAGTAATCAGACTGAGTCAATCACAAATAGTGCTATAGATAGGTTCTGCGGTCCAGAGACAAGAACAGGAAGTTCAAGGTGTTATTGAAAGTGTTGTAAGCACGTTTGGCAGAAAGCAGAAGTCTGCCAGTGAGTAAGTGCACTGCACGGTCATTTCACATTAATATTGCTTCATACAAGGGACCAATACGCAGGTAAAGCTCTAGCAATTCATTATCCTTACTGCACAAACGACACTGTGATGTTTTTACTTAGGATACTACCACAGGTGCAACAGTGGAAAACTGCAAGCTTTAGTTAGGCGGATTGGTAAGCTCTCCCCCCAACCTGACCCCGCTCCCCCCCAGATCGGCTTTTACCCTTCAAAATGGGCAACATTTTTGAATACTCGTGTAGCAGCACCCCTCGGTCAACGACTACCTCGGCAGACATTCTTAGCTGCACATGTGTGGTTACATCACATAAAGCTTGTAACTGTCAGCTACTAATTTATAGTTACATCGTGCAAATGAAAATTTGCTGCGCAGCAGGTTTTTTTTCACCAAGTGAAAATATAGCCTTGATATTTCCAGGCCCATTTTGCATTAGGCTCTGCTTGTTTGCCGCTAATAATGTGGAATGCACCTACCGCGCTACAGAATTAAAATGAGGATGTCATATTCTTTTCATTATGTATATTATATGCCATATGTGGCTACAATACATCGAAAAAAAGAAATGTGCACATTCAGCGGTAAGTGTATGTGCGGTATGTGTATGTACTCACATGTGCGGTATGTGTATGTCTGTATTCAATATTTTAGCTCACATTCCTACAGCAGAACTGAAATTACTTAAATCGAATACATGCCCGCTGAACTGAATTTTTATTTTCAGTTATGCGCTTAACTGAAAATAAAATCAGTTTTGACGCTTAACTGAAAATAAAATCAGTTGTGACGCATAACTGAAAATAAAATCAGTAACTGATTTAAATCAGTTTTTAGAGTCTAACGGTGGACTGCACCAAATACATAGGTTTAACTTAAGTCTGAGCTGGAGCTAATCTCCAGTTAAATCGATTTAGTTAAATCTGAGTTAAATCGCAGCTAAACTCTAAATCGGTTTAAGCTAATCGTCAGTTACCTAATTCTATTTGGTGCAGTCCACCGTTTATCAGTTATCAGTTAACTTTAACTGATAATTTTTTTAAAAAAGTTATCAGTTATCAGTTAACTGAAACACCCCTACTTACGTCACGATCATACATGGGCATGGGGGGATTTTCACCCCCCTCACCCAAGAAGGCAACTTCACCCCCCCAGACCGGTACTTCACCCCTCCCAGATTGTTTTGAAGTTGCTCACGACGGCAAAATCGGTGGCTCACAAGGCACAAATGGTTACTCACGAAACGAAAATGAGCGGAAACCCCAAGAATTCGCCAGCTGCCCACGTATGGTCACGATTACTGTTATTTAGCTAGCCGATTTTATTTTAACTTAACTATAAACTATTAACTAGCGGTTAAAATTTTTAATAAAACTATTAGTTTTTAACTAGCGGCAAACTTTTTTTAACATAAAACTATTTACTTTCATTTAATATAACTATTAACTAGTAGAAAAATTAATATAACTAGGTATTTAACTAGGATATGGTATTTCAATGTAACAATCAACAATTGAGGACTGTTGCACTATTGCAGCCACTGCTAGTACTTCGCAAACAGAATGATTCCAAAAGTCATACAGGAAATAATAGCTTGACTACAGACTGACCAAAATACCCTAAGACAAAAAGAAACACCCGATTTTTTAGAAAAAAGAACGAATTATATGCAATTTATAGCCCAAGATTGGGCATTCATTCATCACGTGAACTGCCCAAAGTTTCCAGTGCTCATGAAAAGGTTATAACGTAATATGTTTGTGCTGTTCAAAAATCAACAAACAAGCACCAACTAACTCTATTGTCTCAGTTGCAGTTGCAAAACCGAGTGGTCTAAAGTGTGGATTTAGCTGTTCGCTAGTTCAATTTCTGCCGTGTTGTTTTTTAGCATTTTTGCACTAGATTGCATCAAAATAGAATAGCTAAGAAACGAATAGGTATGTAGTTTGAGAATACAATACATAGCTTATGAATAAAATAAATTTTCATTGTACCAACATTTTAACACGAGAATTGTTGTTCTCGAAGTTAAGGAATAGTTCAGGAATAGCTGAAGAGTACAAGCTCAGGAAAAGCTGAACAGTAGCTCAGGTATAGCTGAAGAGTAGCGAACATTAGTGCACTCCGTTAAAATATTTTTGACCAATGGGTTTGAGCAAAAAATACATAATACATAGTATAACACTCTTCCCTAGTCTAGTTAATCGGCCGTTATGATGCTCCGTCCGAAATAGCCCTTTTACGCCTTGATTTCAAGGGGGGTAACCCCCCTCGAATGAATACATATTGATGCATTATCATTACATTACATTA
>JASANF010002153.1:0-10459 GCA_030248245.1 Trissonchulus sp. WLG1_4 | reverse complement strand
ATATATATATATATATCAGTCAGATTCTGGGAAAATCGAATTTCATCGCGATGGGTCAAAAAATGAAATTGGCTGAAACTTTGCTGATTTGTTGGCCCTAGTGGGCCTACTATTGTGGCAAAATATTATAGGCTACAATGCAACCGTTTTTGACTCAAGACGGTTTAAACTTTTTGGCATTTTCACGACTACCATCACTCAATGTGCATATGGTTTATCAGCCATAACTCAACAGCTACTCAAGGTATAAAAACAAGTTATATGTCATTTTAAAGCTATTTTATTGCACAATTAACACTCAATTTTTAGCGGCCATACATAGTCACTGTACGTCATAATAATAATGAAAACGCTCAGAACCCTTTGCTCTTGCGACGCAGCTGTGGCATCCTTTTTTACTGTAACTCGCCTTGGGCTCTTGGGCAAGACACAATTTTTTGTGTGAGCATACAACTAATAAACAGCTAGTTGTGTGCTGAGTTTCGTAGAAAAAAATCGTCTCCTCTGGTTTTGACATTATTTTGAAATACGGTCGTCGCCCCTTTGGCTTTGCGAAGCAGCACCGTTTTTGATTGTAACCGGCCTTGAACTCTTGGGCAAGACACAAATTTTTGCGTGAGCATACGTCCAAACAAGAAGGGCGATGTGAATTGTTTTTTTTTTTTTTTGTGTGTTTTTGTTGTTTTTTTTGGTGAGGTAACCGGCCTGACTTGGGCAAGACACAAAATTTTGCGTGAGCATACGTCCAATACACAACGAATTGTGTGCTGAGTTTCGTAGAAAAAAATTGTCTCCTCTGGTTTTGACATTGTTTTGAAATACGGTCGTCGCCCCATTGGCTTTGCGAAGCAGCACCGTTTTTTATCGTAACCGGCCTTGAACTCTTGGGCAAGACACAAAATTTTGCGTGAGCATACATCCAATACACAACGAATTGTGTGCTGAGTTTCGTAGAAAAAAATCGTATCCTCTTTTGACACTGTTTCGAAATACGGTCGTCGCCCCTTTGCTCTTGCGACGCAGCCGTGGCACGGGGCCCTCCCCCGTGCTCCTTTCTTTTTGATTGTAACCCTTATTCAGCTCTTGGGCAAGACACAATTTTTTGCGTGAGCATGCAATCAATACACACCTAATTGTGTGCTGAGTTTCGTAGAAAAGAATCGTCTCCTCTGGTTTTGACATTGTTTCGAAATACGATCGTCGCCTCTTTTTTTATTATAACGTGCCATGCCCTCCTGGTCAAGATATATACAACTTTGTGAGTGAACATGCATGCAATACACACCTAATTCTGTGCAAATGTTTGTGGAAAAAATTGTCTCCACCAGTTTCAACATCGTCAAGATGTACGGTCGCCGACCCTTCGACCTTGCGATGCAGCAGAATTTATAAAAGCTTTTTGTTAATTTTATAGAGTTATTAAAACAAAAATAACCGATAGCATTTATAAGAAAAAATTACAATAAGCAGCTACTAATTTGTCTATTAGTCTACACTTATATACAAGTCTTTGCAGTTCAATCCGTTCCATTATAAATTTGCTTTGCCAACTATTGTCTGAATAGCCGCACAAAATATATCTAGTAATCGTCAAAAGCCAACATCCAAATGGCAAAGTGACAAGTGAAGCGGCAATTAAACTATAATGCGGATTGCGGACATATAAATCAGCGCCCTGATTGTTTATCAAACGGCCCACACAGTTCATGGGCGGTCCGGGCGACGACCGTATTTTAAAACAATGTCAAAACCAGAGGAGACAATTTTTTTCTACGAAACTCAGCACACAATTTGTTGTGTATTGGACGTATGCTCATGCAAAAATTTGTGTCTTGCCCAAGAGTTCAAGGCCGGTTACAATCAAAAACGGTGCTGCTTCGCAAAGCCAAAGGGGCGACGACCGTATTTTAAAACGATGTCAAAACCAGAGGAGACAAATTTTTTTCTACATTTTTTTTGGGTTGCTGTTTGTGTTGGGTGGCGGTTGTTGTGTGGAGGGGCGAGAGATTTCAAAATAATGTCAAAACCAGAGGAGACAATTTTTTTCCTACGAAAACATCAGCACAATGTTGTGTTGGCGTTGCTCGTTTGTGTGGGTGGGTGGTGCGGGGGAGGGAGGGGGCAACTATGTGCAAAGGTTTGTGCTGTTTATTAGTTGTATGCTCACACAAAAAATTGTGTCTTGCCCAAGAGCCCAAGGCGAGTTACAGTAAAAAAGGATGCCACAGCTGCGTCGCAAGAGCAAAGGTTTCTGAGCGTTTTCATTATTATTATGACGTACAGTGACTATGTATGGCCGCTAAAAATTGAGTGTTAATTGTGCAATAAAATAGCTTTAAAATGACATATAACTTGTTTTTATACCTTGAGTAGCTGTTGAGTTATGGCTGATAAACCATATGCACATTGAGTGATGGTAGTAGTGAAGATGCCAAAAAGTTGAAACCGTCTTGAGTCAAAAACGATTGCATTGTAGCCTATAATATTTTGCCACAATAGTAGGCCCACTAGGGCCAACAAATCAGCAAAGTTTCAGCCAATTTCATTTTTTGACCCATCGGCACTTCTAACTAGCCTTGTTCGATTTTCTCAGAATCTGACTGATATATATATATATATGTTGTGCATTATCCTTATAAGTGCCCTTTAACATACAATATAAATCAACACCAGCCGAGAAGGGAGGGGGCCCCGACCGGGGGGGGGTGTGCTGCTGTTCTTTGAGTTTTGCCTTGTCTGGTAGTTGATCTGGTATCTGGAGGGAGCATACCTTTCTGGGGGGGTAATCAAGTTGGGGAGAGTATATAATCCCCCCACGCCCATGTAATATATGTATGGTTGTGAATATCAGCCTCGGGCATCCCCCCCTTGTTTATATGTCATACGTCACATATAGTTTGAGTTGAGCCAGTAAGCTCTAGTAAGTAATCATAACATGTTTCAAGTTTAGCACGTTCGGGGGTCCCAGCTGGGGCTTTTAGAACCACTTTTATGTGATTTTTCCTCGGAAAACGGGACCAACTCATTCTTTTCAAATTATGGGGGCCGCACTTTTAATTTACTCGCTCACTTTCTCCTAAGCTGATGCTAAAAAGAGTTTAGCTTTTATGCTAAAAGTTTGTGTGCGTGTGTGTACGTAACTTTTTGTCAATAGCGGATCTTGATAATGGTTGTTTCATGCTCAAATTATGGTATAATAGAGTGGATAATATAAGCTAACAGTATTTATAATGTATATATATACGTAATATATAACACATACAAATCTACAAATTACAAATTCTTTCTGTTGTTGTTGTTGTTGTTGTTGTTGTAGCGAAGGGGAAATGTGTTATTGCCTGATTCTGATCCTGTTCAAAGCCAGTTGAGTGCAGAACTAGGTCAGGATTCATTCTGTAAACTGATCAGCCCGCAAAAACAACCAAGGCATTTGAAACCTTTCTGCGACGGCTGTTGACAAATGAAACTTGAGCCAGTCAAATAACAGACAGCAAAAAGTTAATACATAGCTGGATAGGGAAGTAAGCTTGACACTAAGATTTCTACTGAGTCTTACGCTGTCCTTTATGTACAGTTCTGTGCAAAAAAGTTCCCTCTTCGTCGGCGTTGGACGACCTTCGTCCTTGGCGATAAGTGATGAACGGTGGCCGGAAAGTGACGAAGCAAAATATAATTGTGTATATTGCATGCGGAAGTCTATTAGAGTGCCCTAAAATATCTAATACTAGCACTTACTGTAGCAGGTAAAGAATAATAATTGTGCAGTGCCTAGGCTTAAAATCGGGCAGACGAATTTTACAGAAATTGCTCATGCTGTATGATTATTACTGTAGTACTGTTAAAAGTATTACAATTTCGAACAAAGTTTCCCAATCTAGAAAGACCTACATAATCTAAAATATAAAAGTGCATTGTGCAGGCTTCTTAATCAAATAAATGGATCGAAAATTTCGAAACTGATCGATGATTTGCGTATTGAAGTGCAAGTAAAGTGTATACACAGAAAGTATGTGCATACGTATATACTCGGAAACGGTCAGCACATACCATGAATTGGTTGAACCTTAAACAGATTTGGTTCCTAGATGAAACCTGTCGACCTAATGCTTCGCTTTGCCGTTACGTCTATTAGCGTTTTCTCACGCCGACTTTCATTGTGTCTGCAGTTTGAACTTTATAAAGTAATAAAAATTTACTAAAACTTTCCAGGAAAATTGAGTCGTTACTTTAAAACTGTCTGTGCAGGTGGGCTCCTAGAAATTTATATTCACGTCTATTTTTTCTGTATATTAGGACTACACGGGCTTGATGTTCAAAATATATATTTATCAGACATTGCTTTAAGTATTCTAGAATTCGTTTATATCTAATTTTGAAAATTGCGTATATAAATTTCTTTTTAAATAACATACATCCTTACATGATGCTTCAAAAACTACCAAGTACCCCCCAGTTTAGTGGAAATAGTTTCCGTGTGAAAAAGTGAACTTTGAGTGTGACTATATATAATAGGCTAATTGTGTCGGAGTGTATAAAGTGATAGCGAATTAGAATTGTGTGAAAGTTTGAAAATTCGAAGAGGCAATTTTAATTTTGAAAGTGTGTCTGAATTGATGCCCATTTTAGGAAAGTTTTACCATTGGGTCACAGAATGATTCTGTACGTATGTATATATATAATCCGTAGGTTATAAATTATTTTACGTAATCTTTTTTGCCGAATTCAGCGCCAGGTCTTGACCAGTGGTGGTTCCAAAACATTCTCTTTGGAAGGGGGGAAAGTTTTTTTGAAAAAAGACAGCATCTGAATCGAAATGTCAAATGACCCACGGGAAATTCTAACTCTGAACACATTTGTGGATCTGCAGACCACCGCTGTAACCATTTGAGCTACTGGGCCAATGCTGAGCTGTCGTAAATCCCTTAAAGTGTATATACCGTACTTCACGTTCATATATTTATTGTTTGTTTCTATTTTAGGCGATGTGTGGCGGCGAGTGTTGGTGTCGGGCCAGCACCTGCACCAGCACGCGAGCGGGCAGCCGAGGCCCGAGGACCAGCCGCAGTTCGTGCTCGACGGGTCCAAGCCAGAGGTCACCGTGGCCGTCGGAAACCCCGCCTACCTCCACTGCCAAGTCAAGAACCAAAATGAACTCAAGGTCAATATTTTTGCCATATATACGTGTTCGCCGTTCGGGGGTTGGGACCATACGTGGGCAGCTATTAACTGATTCTAGTGGGGTGCGGATTTGTGAGTCACCGATCATGCTGTCATGAGCACCGTTGAAAACCTGGGGGGGGGTGAAGTTGCTTCCTAGGGGGGATGTTTGATATGCTTTGGATTTCTTGAAATTTACTCTAAAGTCTAAATGCAGTTAACTGCGATGCTAGCAGATTCACAGGGTAGCCGATTTGTTAACAGTGTTAGGTTGATAATCTGAAGAATAGGTATATATATATACATACCTAACAAAGAGTCGCGTTTTTAAGACGAATGTGAGTTTTAGCTTCATGTTTTTAAACTTCAGTTTTTTGTTGTAGCAGACTGTATTTTATATTGTCATTTTTGCTGTCTTTTAACAGTCTGTCTGCACCGATTTACTAATAGGGATTCTTCCCATAGATATGTAGGCTATGATTGATTGCTCAACTGAAATCGCTTAGAAGAACATAGCTCCAGGGCAGAATTAGTTGGTCCTTATGGCCAGAGGTCACTTTTCAACCTGATGACACACATTTCAGTGACTTGCGTACACATCTGCATAAATCATACATTATAGACGGCTGAATAAATCATGAGCAACACTAACCGGGTTGTACTATATGGTGTATTGGGTGCCTAATAATTTAGTAATAGTTTGGAAATATGTCAGTCAGTCTGCCCTGTGTGTATTTGCATAAGCACTAGCCCAGACCACCTGAGTGACACCTCTGACCTAGTGAAATATGCATGCGAAATTTGACTAATTGACCTGAAGCTAGCGCATCTGGCTAAGCCTGTAGAACTGTTGGGATTAGGGTGACGAAATTTAGCGGAGGATTGTTGGAACAGTTGTGGGCGAGGAAATTTGTGAATTTTTTTGGTAGCTTTGTGCACAAAAACACTATGGGATATGTTTAAAATCAATTTATTCAATTTGTATGCACTCAGTGCTTTGCACTGTAGCAAAATTATATATTGCGTTTATACAAGGGCGTAGCCAGGGGGGGGGGGGGGGTCGCGGGGGGCGCGACCCCCCCCTTTTTTTCGAACCTGAAGAAATTGTACACAAGGGTCCCCCCTTTGGTTTTTATTGCCCGGCCGAAAAAAATTTCCGATACGTCTCCGATTGACCAAATTTGGCCTAAAAATAAAAAAATTCTCCCAATTTTTTCCTGGGGGCTGCCGCCCCCAGACCCCTGACACTTTGTGGTTCACTATTTCTTGTTATTATCTGTTATCAAACCCTAAGCATGTATATATACACGAGTACATTATGCTACATTTACTTGTGCAACGCACTGTCTAATGTGATGGTACCATCTTTTGTTTTAATTTTTCTGTCGGAAAAAATTTCTGATGCGTCTCCAGTTGACCAAATTCGGTCTAAAAATTGGAAAATTCTTTTTCTGGGGGCTGCCGCCCCCAGACCCCTGCAACTTTAAGGTGTAGTATCTTGTGTTTGTGAAAATCCGGCCTATAAAGTTTCTGATACGTCTCCAATTGACCAAATTCGGCCAAAAAATTGAAAAAATCTCCAACTTTTTTTCTGGGGGCTGCCGCTCCCAGACCCCTGCGACCTATGGCTCAGTGGTCTTGCGTTTACAATGCGCGTGTAAGTACTAAAATCGCTAAAAACTTCACGTCAACTTTAAAATTACTATCACTGAGTGAGCAAAAAAGTTTACAAGGTGCGACCCCCACCCCCCATTTTCAAAATCCTGGCTACGCCCCTGCGTTTATATATGGCGATTGTCGACATACAGTACATATATATATATATATATATATATATATATATATATATATATATATATATATATATATATATATATATATATATATATATATATATATATATATATATATATATATATATATATATATATATATATATATATATTTTTATATATATATATATATATATTTATATATATATATATATATATATATATATATATAGAGATATATGGAAAATAAGTTTCCAGTTCTTTACATGCCAGTAAGGACCGTTATCGGCAGCTACATATGTAGTAAAGTTGATACAATTTTGAACGCGATTTTAGAAAAAATTGGCACATTGTGACAATTTTTGATGCTGAAAACTGAAAACCGATCGCGGGGGAGGGGGCCAACGTTTCGGTCTACGAGCGGGGATAGAACTGCAAATCATCGCCTGTATATAGGTGTAGTTAAGTAATTACTGTAGTGTATTATTAGTACCTACGTACATATGTAATCGTGTAGATCTATAAATTCTAGGGTTGGGCGCTGTCGCGCCAACCCTGATTAAGACATCTGAAATAGGTTTACAATATAATAGTGTCTGACTCTTATAGAAGAGATGAGACTCTATTATGTACTCTTGGTTTTTGGTTTGTTGGCAATTCAGACGGCATACAAAAATGAAATGTGACAAATTATCTGTCAACATTTGCGTTTTAATAATTTTGTTCTGGCATTTGCTATCCTAATCAGTCAAGCGGTTTCCGACTTCTGTCAGACCCAAACAAATTACGGTTCTTACGCCATTTCAACAGTTGTCCAATGGGCACCTTAAAAACACCTCACTTCTAATACGTATATATTACATAAACATGTTCATATTTGTTTATATACCTGTGGGAATATTGGAGTAATTGTTTGAAAACGGATGAATTTTCTGCTACATAATTTCGTGCAAATTTTTGAAATATTTTTATTTTGAAAACTCAATACAAATGCCAGAAAAGGAACGACTTGAAATGATTTTTCTGTACATACGTACGTATATGTAAACTGGATATAACAGTGACGCAAAAAACAGTATAATGCCCGCTTCCCACTGCAGGTTTAAGGTTTAAGGTTTAACGTAGAACATTAGTTGAGCATATTGCACATTCCCACTGCGTATGTTTAAGGTTTAAGGTATAACGTAGAACATTAGTTGAGCATATTGCACATTCCCACTGCGTATGTTTAAGGTTCAAGGTTTAACGTAGAACATTAGTTGAGCATATTGCACATTCCCACTGCGTATGTTTAAGGTTTAAGGTTTAACGTAGAACATTAGTTGAGCATATTGCACATACCCACTGCGTATGTTTAAGGTTTAAGGTTTAACGTAGAACATTAGTTGAGCATATTGCACATTCCCACTGTGTATGTTTAAGGTTTAAGGTTTAACGATGTTGAAAAATTTCAACTTTTTCGTTTAGGGTTTAAGGATTTAGCCAATCGGCTACAAGCTGTAGGCGGAGCTTCTGTATTCTGTCAATCAGCTGCGAGCTATGGGTTGGCGGAGCTTCTGCATCCAGCCAATGAATAAACACAATTCATATTCAATTTGCGTTAAACCTTAAACTGCCAGTGCGAATGAAACGTTAAACCTTAAACCATAAACCTTAAACCTGCAGTGGGAAGCAGGCATAAGTGACAGAATAGCTATTCGTTTTCCAAATTCCATTTTTTCAAGCGTCAAAGTCTTATGCAGGTATTCATTGCTGTCAAAAGTGTCAATATATACATACCTTGTACGTGTATGTATGTCGAATGTTTACTGTAGGACTTTAGTGACAGCGCAGTTGATGTAAGCTACTTAATGTCTATTGCTTATGATGACAACGTAAATACAGCTATTAAATACTTATGTACTTTACTAGCCTTAATTTATAGTGGTGACACGGACACCCTTGACTGCAGTTTCTACCAAATAATCCCCTTAGTCTCTGGAATGAAAAATGAAAACTGCAGTATAAAATAAAACACTAAAGAACTAAAAAAATACTAAAAATAATTCCAAAAACAGTACAGAACTATACACTGTGTATGTTTAAGACTGTATTGCAGACTTTAAACGACACCTCTCCCGTTATACCTATGTATACCCCCAAAGATTGTGAAAATTTCACCTTAAATGAGTTACTCAAATGTTGCTATGCGTGATTGACTTTATTCCTTGAGGAGAAGGCTAGGGGACTTCGCCGTTATTACTAGGATTTATGTGGATCCAAATCATATTCTAATTGTTAGTTATTTGCTGTGTTTTTCAGGTAGCATGGATTCGCAAACGAGACCAACTGCTGCTGACGATTCAGGAGGAGCCCTTCACCACCGACGACCGATTCATCATGTCCTATCGACCCCACAATAACGACTACTGCCTTCTCATCAGGTATATACAGTACATTGCACATTACAGTCTCAGAGCTGTATATAAAGTCTGACCAAAAAATGTTGAACACTGGTCGTTAGATTCACACTTAAATTCAGTCTAAGTTGAGCACAATCTTATGAAATATATACACATGGAATATTTCGTTACCGTGTTCTATTTCATTCTAAGAGAACGTTTTCGACCGAGTCTAAAGTTAAAACACCTTTTGTGAAAGCACCCTTAGGGCACTCTAACAGACTTCCGGATGCAATACACACAAAAATTGGGCTTTATCACTCCGACCACCGTTCGTTCTTTTCTTGCGAAGGATGAAGCTCGTCGTTCGCCGACGAAGAGGGAACTTTTTTGCACAGTACTGTATATCGCAATAAATATTTACCCAATACCAGTATTGTAGTGATATATAGTTGTGTTTTTCAGATACGTTCGCAAAGAGGACTCAGGGATATACGTCTGCGAGCTTAGCACTGACCCGCCCAAACACTTTCCCGTTAACCTCAGAGTCATTGGTCAGTTTGCTTACAGAATATTATGCACAACAACTAGAGGCGGATTTAGGGTGGAAAGGCTAAGGCATCCCCCCCTGGTAATTTTCCGACGAGTATGACACAATGATACCACCCCCTTCGGTTTTTTATGAGCCGGCCAGAAATTATCCCCTTTGGTTTATTCATCAACAGGCCAAGAATTTTTAAATACGTTCGCGATTATGTAAAGAAGTTTCGAAAATCTGAAAACTGGAAACTTTATTTTTCCCATACTACCGAGTTTGCGTCCGAGATTTTCACTGTTCACAACCTTTTTTCTTTTTCGCAAACCAACCCATCATCAATTCTAAAGTCTGACCAAAAATGCAGGACCCTGAGAGAAAACGAAACGCGAACGAATCACAAGCATTAAGAGTACAGCGAGTAGTCACAAAATTCACGCCACCTGTTTTGTCTCACGGCGCAGCAATTTCTGGTCAGACTCTAAACTCTGACCAAAAATTGCTGAACCCTGAGAGAAAACAGGTGCGTGATTTTCATGACTACTCGCTGTACTCTTGATGCTTGCCTTTCGTTCTTTTCGTAATGAAATCGCGTGTTTCTTTTGTCGGAGGGT
>JASANF010002152.1:0-58337 GCA_030248245.1 Trissonchulus sp. WLG1_4 | reverse complement strand
AGAATTGTCTAAATAGTACCGGTCCTGCAGGCTTAACATAAACATACTATGAAATAATTTGCCCAATCTCAGTTACGAACTCAACTAAGTGCCCAAACTCTGTTTGTTTATATTCTACACATACCATCCATCTAGCTTTGGTTTCCAATGTTAGTAGCATACAGATACAATGGGTGGAATTCTAGAAGAGTGATTAAGTTAGTCAGTGATTACGAGATAATCGCGCGTTTATCTTCAATTTCTAAACGAGTGATTATCTTCAGTGCAGAATGCGATCAGACGAGCCTATTCTCAGCGTGTAGAATTCGTAATGACAAAACTCTGTAGAACGTTGAGAAAGATAGTCATGATTCTAGAAGGCTGCTCAACTTAATCAGTCGTTTATCTTCTGAGAAATTTCAATGGAAACTTAGACGAGCCTTGTGGCAAGTCTAAGTCTACAGAAAATGGAATTTACTGAACCGATTTGCATAATTTTGGTACCGATGGACTTCTCTTAATCTCAGGACTTCAAAAATACAAATTTACTTTATTACATATTTTTTTAAATTTAAATTTTAATTTTTTTTGCACGATTTTCGTGTCTAGTTTTTTGGTGATCCGAAACCACACCATTTGTTTCTGGAAGACTGGCTGTCACTCATAGGATCAAAAGTCTGGTAAATACCCCATGTATGACGGTTTTTAAATGCCTCTTGAAAACAGCGATTTGGCTATCATTAAAAATCACTCATAGCCCATTATTAAAAAATAATTCGCCTAAATTAGCCGTTAACAGCTGTGACAATTTTCAGCATATACATATTTCCGCTTACACAGTTTCGCCGCAGCTTTTGCTTGCCGTGGCTATTATGGTCATTTCCACATAGCCACGCTTTGATTGAAGAAACTTGGCTATAGCAAGACTACTGCTATTTTCGTAATCGAGTGGAGAACCCTTAAGGTGGCGATTTAGCTTTTGCCGCCAATAGCCGTTTTAGATACGCGTTTTGACTGAAATAGCCGGTTTTAGCTGATGTTAGCAATCAGCATTGGTTATTTTATCACTTGTGCGGATTCGACACAATTATACATAGCTCACCTGTGTGAAACACTACCCTACAAAAGGTCAGGTCATCCCGGCTGGTCCGGCCGGACCCCATGTTTATTCTGATGCCCGCATAATTAATTAATGAAGTATTAAATAGTTATTCAGAAAAATAAACATTAATTTAATATGCAGTTTGCTGGCTGAAATCACTGGCTAAAAGATAATCACTGACTAAAAGATGATCAATGGCTAATCAGTCTTCCAGAATAGCGTTTAGTCAGCGTTCAAACACTTGATTAGTTAATCACTCGTTTTAGAGCGTTTTCAATACGAAAAATCGGCTGACCAGCCAAATTGCATGAAAACACACACACTCAGATATATGTAAATAGAAAATTTTCTAGAATAATGATCAAGATAGGGTGTTTAGCGAGCGTTTAGCGAGTGATTAAGTTAGTCAATCGCTAATCACCCTTCTAGAATTCCACCCAATGAGTCATTTTGTGTAATCTACTTAGGATCAAAAAACTCCTTAAGGGCCTAATATAAACGTTCGCGTGAACAAAATACAGTTATAGATATTGTTCAAAAAAAACTAAATAGAAAATTGAACATACATTTTTTCTGACGTAGTTGACCATTTTAATGTAGCCGAAACAGTCAAGGGTGAGTGTTTTCACCACCTGAGATAAACTGATATGGTGATCCGCTTCCGTGTGAGTCCAAACTTCAGCTGCGGAAGGGTAGGTCTAAAATAATAAATAACAATGATTTAAATAAAAATTATTATTATTAATCTACGTTATCAAAATAAGGCAATACTGGCAAACAGCGTTAAAGTTAATATACGAATATAAAAACGACATAAATAGTTACTATCAAAGTCGTATACTCTCAGAAAATTCAAAATGTCATAGGTAACTTGACAACACAACATCGTCTTAAGCCTGTTTCACACGAGGTGGATTTTCAAGGGAATTTTCCCCAAGGGGATCCCCTGGGGTATTTCCGTGGGAGTACCCACGCGTCCCCATGGGGATCCCCGAAGAGAATCAAGGGAAACGAAGGGGATTTTGAAGGGGACGCGTGGGGACGCATGTGGATCTCCTCGGGGATCCCTCTGGGGATCCCCTTGCGTCCCCATGCGTTCCTAATGAGATCCCCCTGCGTTCCGGGGATCCCCTTGAAACTCCACGCCGTGTGAAACAGGCTTTAGTGTTGGTTACAAACTATTACAGTTGGAACACATATTAATAAAAATCATTGTGGAAAATCTGTGTGATCTGAAGTCTTACTTTGCTAATTTTATTTGTCAAGGGGATCGCGTGGTCTTATAGAACGCGAAAAATCCAATTCATACACTGCGTTTTAACATTTTAAGCGTCAAGCACCTGATTTCGATCCATTATACGACGAGCGCATCTGCCTTCGCTAGAACACAGGCAAGCCAGAGAATGTCTCACTTTTCTTTAGACTGAGACACTATTATGTACTCTTGATAACACATCTTTACTTGTGGACAGAAGAGACACCTAGCGGGCGTGGTGGTGTCCTGGCTCATCTCCTCCCAGTCTTCCTCGTCCCCGCTGCCCTCGCTGTCGTTCGGTGCCAACGCCGCCTCATCGTACGAACGCTTCATCTATTCTGTCCACTGTCTGCGAAGAGACAAGCAATATATAAATAATCAGTGTTAGTCTTTTTAGCAAAATTTCACTAGGCTTACGGAAGGGGTGTTCCACCAAGGGGGTAGAAAATATAGTTGTGCTGTTGCATCTCTGCTTGAGAGGGTAGTGTCGCGAAAGCAATCATCTCCATCTGTTTATACCTTTTCACACTGTAATTTCGGTTTAAGCTTTTTGCGTGTTCACAGACAAACAGGGGCCTGTAGCTCAACTTCACAAGCCCTACAATTGTAACAATATAATATAATTATAATAATCCAAAAAGATTTACCTACGTTAAAATGAGAGACTGGATTCATGCTTACAGCCGTACCTACATATGTGCGTTCAACGGTTCATGGGTTTAACCGGCAAAATTACATTATTAATGTACAGTGTACAAGACCAGAGCTGATTTATCGAAACACAATGTTCGTCGTTGAGAATTTTGTATATAGAGACATTTTCAACTACGAAAATTTTTATAATTCAGGGTTACGTTCGTTGAAAATGTTCTTCGTTAATTTTCAAGGACGAACTTTGGTCTTTTAGAACGTTCGCATCTTCTAAACGAACAAATCTCGTCGTTGAAAAATTTTCAACGGCGACCACTTACACAGAGCTCGAGACATCCGCTGAAATGTTCGCCCTTGCATATTTTTTTCTACGACGAACATTTGTTTTTCAACGACGAAAATGTACTGTTTCAACGACGTACATTTTGTTCTATAAATCAGTGTTATGTTTCGTCGTTGAAAATATTTTGATCAAGACCGAACAAAACGACGAAGGCACAGATTGCGGCGTGAACGAATCAGCTGGCTAAACGGATAGACGGCTGTATAAACCTATAAAGTATGAATGGGCCCTAAATCGTAAGTACTTTTACACGTTCTAGGAACATACGGCAAGATGATTGTCTTAACCGTTGAAAATCTAGACTGGTGTGACTTGTATAATTCACCATAACATTAATAACCATAAAAACGCACACGACAAAAGTCAATGTTTTTACTACACTTTTTATGCAATGCATTTTCTTATTATTAATTCTTCCTGTTCTCCAACACAGTTATATTTATAAAATAAAACACAAAATCCAACACTGTTACTATTTCACACTCTCTGGGAGGCGGGGGGTGCAACCGACCTCCCCCTGACGTTGTGTGAAATAGTAACAACACCAACACAAGACAAACATAGCAGCAAAGACGTAAGCGATCCTCCAATCAGGGACCAGGGGCGCAGCACACACACACACAAACAAATACATACACACACACACACACACACACACATGTTAGATGCACATAATTTCCCAAAGACATCATGCTTTATATACTTTACAAAAACGGTAGCTCTAGTAGCTACTTTAATTTTTTATAATGTCATCTTAAAATAGGAATGTGTCGAAAATACTCAAAACACCTCACAGATTAATAGAAAGTTATGAAAAATTAAAAAATTACATGAAGAAGTCTAAATCCACAATGTCAAAAATAACCGCCAAATAAAAACTTTGTTACTCTGTTACAAAACAAAATAAAACGTGGCAGAAAACGTTAGCAGAAACACGAAACAGTCTAGAAAACAGAATCCTAATACCTATTCTAAATTAAAAAAAATATGTACTAATTTACTTTACAAAAAATATCTGAAATTTTAAACGGAACCTATATATACAAAAATATTAAAAAGTTACTCTAAAATTTATGAAAATTAGATTTTACATAGCAAACCAATATTACCAGCTAAAATACACGGCAGTCCATGCTAGGAAATATCATTGTCTAGATTGCACAAAAGAAAAATACTATCACAGCGATGCTAAATTTTAGTCGTACTCATACATAAAATAGCATCAGATTAAACTAATTTACATAGTATTACATACTATTTAATTTATACACACTACACTAGTACACGCTCAAAGAGTTACTTTATGTGCAATCCAATAATTTTGAACTATTACCATTTGGCATTTAACCAAGAAGCAAAGAGCAACTACATATTAAACAGTTCATTAGCGTAATTTATTCGAACTCTTGAGTTTCACAGATAAAAAATGACGGTTTCTAAATAAATTAAGAATTCGCTTTTTACTCGCTATATTTATACTAGCTATATTTATATTTCTTATCTTGATAAGAAAAAAATAAACATTTCAATAGTTGCAGACTAAAAAATTTTCTCTCTTGTGGAAAAGTCTGTCTTCTATAAACCTAAAAAGTACTTAAGCTCCAAAAAATAACAACACAATATGACATAATCATACACTGAGGAGGATTGCACAAGGACTACCATCAGCATCGTTCTTACTGAAGTCATACTTAACTAGGCCACACTGACAATTTTGTAGCATCTAATTTGTGGTATTATGTGGGTGGCGTGGGGAATTTAAGAGTTATTTTAGTTAGTGACGTGCGGAAGTGACTAGTCCGACTAGTAGGGCGAGTGATCGCCCATATGAGGTTTGTTAGCTTGGAAAAATCCTAGTTTTTAAGGGATCGAGTCACTTTTTTTGGTAGGGGAGTCAGTACAAAAGGGCGGGCAGGGCTGGATAGGGAGTGGAGGTTCTCCGCACGTACGTACGTCTGTGGCATGGCGTGGCACACAGACAACCGATACTAAAAAACGCGCAATCCTCTGCACAAAAAATGCAAAGTAGCGTGGCTTTTTGGTACCCAGTACACTGAATGTCAATGTAACTGTAAAGTATGACAACGTTTTCCTTGCTTATCAAAATGTGCTTCAAAAGACTGGCGAAAACTCCGGCAGTATATCCCAGTGCAAACCTTCTCTGCTACGCACAGCATCACACAGCCCCAGCAATTCATCGCCGCTGCTCGCTTACGCCCGCCGACCATTGGACAATAACGCACGCACGCACAGAACACAGAAAAACGACTGGCTTGGCTGAGCCAACCAACCAACGGCAACCACTGTACACTATTAGTACACAAGAGTACTATAGTACAGTCAATATATGGACACACAGCGACAGTCAACCTACTCGGTTTAAATACAGATTTTGTTTTAATAGAAAAATCTGAACACTACTGTAAAAAAAGACATTTTTATATGTTTTTCACAATATAACTTTACAATATTAAGTTAAGTTTATGAAAAAGTATAACTAGAGTCCTTTCTATACGATCCACAGTTAGGATGGTTAATTTAAAACCGCAAAGTTTTCAAAATTTCCAAACCTCTCACTCAGTTGAATAAATACCAGCCCTTGACTGCCATCACCCAAACTCCACGGTGAATAGTAGCTTTGACTGACACGCACACAGACGACAACATGCAACTCAATCAGATATTACAGTAGCGCACTAGCAGTAGCAGCAGTCTCAGCAGAGGTGACCAGAGAGAAAATACATGAATGAACAGAATGGTGATAAAATTATAGTAACGGTAGTCGTTCAGATTTTAAGTCCCATTCATAAATCAGTGGTCGGACGAAACCGACATTAATTGGCGCAAATATCAGTCAGTTTTCAGTCGCACTTGCGCACAACTCACGTAGCCAATTTAGAGCTGAAAATTATATCATTCTAATTTTATTTTATTCTAAACGTTCTATTTCACTATGAAAAAATACATAAGCACATAATAAAAAATACTAAATGTATATTATCACACACATTTATGCCACATTTAGCAAAAAATTAAGACTACTCATATTTTCTTACTGCTCAGTGTGTAAAACAACGCAATTTTTGTGCACTAAATGTCAGTTATCGTTCGTACCACTGATTCATTAATAAAGGCCTTAAAAATGACACCGTTAAGTTCCATACCAAAACACAACAACAACAGTGGTGGTAGTAGCAATAGTAGTAGTAGCAGCAAGAATTAATCAATTATTATTATAATTATAGGTTACGTTAACTTTTATGCAATCTAGTACAATATTATATTACTTATTCAACATTTCAACTTTCACGTATGGAACCATGTATGTATATAAATAGAAAAAGAATTTGGGGAATTGTAGAACCGGTTACTGGGCGGGGGGGGGGGTAGGTTATGAGAGCATGCTGTTGGCTGCCTGCTGCGAGGGAGGCGGGGGTGGCACCCCAGGTTGACTGCTAGTAAGTCCGGCTAGTGATTGTTGTAATGGTTGCTGACTCGGGGGCTGGGGGGGTCCGATGGCAACTGAGTTGGCGGCACCCCCCTCGGGCGTCGGCTGGCCCCCTACGCTGCCCGGCGGCCCCCCCGAGCCCCCCTGGTAGGCCAGAAACTGTGGCGGCGGCGGCAGATTTGGGGGGACCAGAGTGGCCGGTAATTGTTGCTGTGCTATGGCGGCCGCCGGCACCACCCCACCTGCCGTGCCCCCCTGCTGCGGCTGTTGCGCTCCGACTGCGCTTGACTGTTGTTGTTGTTGCTGATGCAGTTGACTCAGTTGTTGCTGTTGATGCACGTGGGGCTGTGGCAACACTGGCCTGTCCTCCAGACGATCGTATTCAAGTACTAACTCTTTGGTTACCTGAAAAAAATATACTTATAAACGTACCTAAAATCTGACAGGTTTCAAAATTTAAATTTAAAAAAATGAACAATATTATTTAACTATCAGGGTTTTTTTTTTCAAAATCGGATTTCATCATTCTGGCGTCATTTTTAAACTCCTGTCGTCATTTTTATTTTTCGTTCGTCAAAATTAGATTATGGCTTTACAGTATATAACCGTTGCGCTGCAGCAATATTGCTAGCTATCGTTATCGTACAGTAGCGTACGCGTACCGACAGAAAATTTTCGACCACAATTTAAAAAAACAGCATTTTTATGAAATTGAAGCGGTTTTTTACCTAAAGCAACCCCAAAATTTCCAGCTTTTGCCTAAAAATGGAAAAATTTTTGCAAAAATTGAAAATATGTCGCAATTTTTAGCTTTTTGCTCATTTTTAAAGCAATCTGGGGCAAATTTTAAGTTTTCGGGCACCTTTTTCAACTTTGAGGAGGGTATGCTTCCCCTGGAATCTCAAATCTCGGGGGGAACACCCCCAGACCCCCCTTGTACATCTGCGTGCCGAAGATTTCGGTAAAATTTAAAGTAAAAAAATTTCGGAGAGAGAATGACATTTTCGATTTTTTGTAATAATGCTTTTTTGCACTTTTTGGCAATCTAACATAAAAATTAACAGATAATAGCTCATATTGTCCGACCATTATACTAATTATGGCCGACCGAAAACATCAGAGCTAAAGATTGAACTTAGAATGTCAAGAAGAGTTAGCCAAAGATGAAGGGGTCTAAGAGAGACAACCCTGAAAAACAAAATTGGAGATTTTTTCTCTTTTTTAGGCCAAACTTGGTCAAGTGGAGACTATATAACACTGAAATTTTTTCGAGCCGCTAAATTAAAAGCGAATCACGTCAGAAGCACAACGTCACATCAGATTAGTGTACTAGACAGGTAAATGTACTCGTTTACACATGCAGAGACTTTGGTGAAAGCGAATAACAAGCCACTAAGTTGCAGGGGTCTGGGGGCGGCAGCCCCCAGAAAAAAAGTGGAGATTTTTTCAATTTTTAGGCCGAATTTGGTCAAATCAGCGTCAATATTTGCTGAAAACGCTTCGTCAAAGCTTCGTCATTTTTATTTTCTGAACGTCATTTTTAAGTTTCATTTCTGCAAATGACGCCATTTTTGACTAAAAAAAAACCCTGTTAACTATTATCCAATCATGAGATATTGAAACTAGCTCATACTGATGCAAGCAATAAATACACTCTTATCACAAAAAAGTCTACAGTCCCGAAAAGTGAAAAAAATCAAATCTGCGAAACATCACAACCAAAATGAACATGTTTGACTACAAGCATGAACCGGGCTTTTTTAAACAGACAAAAATTTTATCTGACTAAAAGAGACGATGTCTAATCAAAACTGAACTCGACACTCGTGTATTGAAACAGTAAAACAAACATAAAAATAGCATCAATGGACACGGTCCAATGAAAAAACTGCATAGCATCAGTTTCAGGTTGTTTACCTTTCTCCATTGAGCGGGGTCAAAAACATAGTAGGTTCCGCGTTCGTAAGTGTTCGTTTTTTCAACCGGTATCATGCCAGGAGCTCGTGTCACCCAAACTCGTTCGTCCTTGAAGTACCTCCAATCTCGATTGTACCTGAACGACACAAAATATTCAGAAAACTACAAAAACACGGGACAAATTCAGCTAAATCAAATGTACTGTAAACGAACGTATTTTTAAACATAGTACTGATTACATAGCAGTTAGCAGAGTTAGTGATGGTGATTTACTGTTATGGCAAGAGTACTACCTCGAAAGCGACTATATCTGTGGAAGGGAGATCAACCCTCAAGGCAGATGCCCTACACGGACCCCGTTACCATCCTACATTGCTGTGGTGCCCATTCACCGAATCCCTGGGTATAATTATGTAAGCGAGAGCAATGTAGTCAATTGCCGGTATACTGAAGTGCGATTAGCGCGAGTAACCTATTCCCTCTTTCATTTATACTCTTGGTGTAAAACATCGCGGTTTGAGCTGACCAATAACATGCTAATGAACCATTCAAGATCCTGTGTTGACTGATTCTGGGTCTGAGTAGACGCATCACATCAACTTTTAGTCTACATTCATTTTAAACTTAAAAAGGTCAACAGCTTACAATTCGGCAGCAGCAGCCAACTGGAAAAATTCTCCACAGCAAGTATAGAAAAGGAAAAAGAGCAAGTCTTCGCCGTGTCGGTTCAGCTTGATGCCGGGCAGCTTCTCCCGGATGGTGGCGTTGGTGAGATACTCCGAGTGCACGGGGTGGTCGATGTCCTGCGGGCGACACGGCTGGTCCACCCACGGGCCCGCGAACGTTCGAAATAAGCCTCTGCTGAAAACCATTAAACTTCTCATTTATTCATATTAAAGTATGGTTGAACATAATATTGTCCTGACCATTTATGGGGTCGAAATTTTGGAGGCGGCCTCTCCGGTCACATTTTAGGGACCCTACTTCCTTGATCGATGACAAACACCCTAAATTTTGCAAAACTTTGTGAAATTTTCACAGAAAAGTGTCATTTTTACTGAATTTTGCCAAAATTTTCATGACTCTCCCCCCGGCCCCTCGATTTCGAGGGGGATCACATCACTCCCCCCTTTCCCCCGCATACATGTATGGTCCTGACCGGTGTCCGGGTGATGTTGAAAAAACAAGGTATATCAGAGCGTTGGGGCTACTACATCTCACAACAAATATAATTACTGTTGCTATAACCGTCCTAGGCGCTTGTTCGTTGCTGAGTTCTAGCTAGTGACTATTATAGTGAGTGCAAAACCAGGTCATTCGGATTTGTTACGTAAATCCTCATTCCTTATGAATCACAGGATTTTTTACTTACAATAATAGATTTGTAAATCTCGGCAAAACAACAGTGCGCAGCACTATCCTCTCTCGGTTTGACAGTTGAACAACTGTTAACCGCCCAGCTCAAAAAATGCAATCCCTCACAAGTCACCGAGTTCAGTAATAAACGGGAAGAGCGCCGTTCCTTCCCCAGAACCAGCGAAATTACGAATAAATCATGCCACGCAAAATCCACCAACTGTCGATGTCTACCTTTCTCTAGCAATAGCCCTTAAGGCCAGCCGTATGTCTGATCAGCTCAGTTGACAAAATCATTAAATAATCCCACCAAAAACAGATACAATATACACTATTAGCAGTGGTGTGGTTAATTACTAATTTTGCAACTGAACGGACATAGGGCTGTGAGTGTGAGTGGAGTGGAGCCTTACTCGGGAGCGTTGAGATTGAGACCGAGCGTGGTGAGGTCATGTCCGACGGCCAAATTGACGAGGGCGGGGTGGGACTCGATGGAGCGCAGCAGGGCCAACATCCCCACGATCCCGAACTGGTCCCAGATCATACCCAGTGGAATATTGCGGATCAGACCTGCAGTACACACACACACACTTGTTATCTTTCTGTGTAAAGATAGAAAAGCAAATAGCAAACAGCACCTAAAAGTGTAAAATACAATTATACTAAAAACTACTATATATACTAAAGCTCTGAAACTATTGGCCATTGGGTATCTTAAAGTGGGTGATTGGATTCAAAAAAGACAGCTAAGCCGTAAGCCCTATGCCCCTAAAGGTAAGCCTGAAGCCTATGTCAAGGGCAGATATTAAGGCAGTCTGAAAATGCGGCATTGTCACAACTTTCAAACAAACAACAAGTACAACAGATCTTTCGATGACCCACTTCAATATGAAGAACGCGGCCAAACTTCTCAACCCCCTTGAATACTGCAAATAACTTTCCCTAAATAACAGTTCATTTTAATTTGCTAAGCTACGCAGTTCCACCTTGTGAATTGATCTGAATCCCTTGTTTCATTGAAAGCAGAGCCTTGTTATCACCCGGATACCTGACGTCGTTGGCTTCACTGTTGGCTACCTGAAACAGCAATATTGCTCATGCTCACTGACGCATAAAAATGCCAAACGCAAAAATAACAAATACCAAAGGAACATCTGCAGCGTATAAAAAATATAAACATTGTAATCAGTAACCTGGCATATTTTTAGGCAAAATTTTATGGGGGGGGGGGCGCGATGGGGGGGGCAACCCCCCCCCCCCATGGATGGGGGGGGGGCGTCGACCACAATGGGGGGGGGGCGCACCAAATTTACGATAAATCCCTAATTTTACACAAAAAAATGGTTAATATACGTTATTGTTACGTTTTAATACGATATTATACCTATGCTAATACTAAATTAAGCAAAAACGGGATCCAAAAACATGCCGAACACGACATCGCTACTGCTAAAAAGTCGCTAAAACGTCCTTCCGGAAAAAATTTTGGGCTATGGAGCAGGGTTTTTTTTTTCAAATCGACCACTGCTCAAAACTTGTTCTTTTTTATTTTTGAGTGTTCTTTTTTACGATGACTTGTTCTTTTTTACTGAAAGTTTTAAACGGCGTTGTACTCATGTTTTTAACCAAAATTTCCAGTCATACATCCATCTACAATATTGCGTTCCCGGAAAAAAATTTCGGGGGGATAACTTTTCGATTTTTTGCAATGGGTTAAAATGCACCGTGTATATATCAATTTCAACACCTAAATACGCATTGCAAGCGTAAATTCACTAAGCCGCAGAGTCGCAGGGGTCTGGGGGCGGCAGCCCCTAGAAAAAAATTGGAGATTATTCAATTTTTAAGCCAAATTTGGTTAACAGGCTGGGGGAATAACTTTCAGATTTTTTTAAAATTATCCCCGTTTCCACACGATAAACAGCCAAATCCATACACTAATAAAGGCGTAGTAAGCTAATAGATGGTGCACGCACTTATACACACTTCCTTACGCTTTTATGAAAGACAATTTAGTAAGGAACACAAGGCAATAAAGTTGCATTTGTTGGGGGCTCGGCCCCCAGTACGAAAATTTGAGAATTTTTTGTTTTTAGGGTAAATTCAGTTAATTGGAGACGCATTGGAAAACTTTCCGGCTTTTGGAAAAAAAATTTTGGAGGGAATCGACTTTTAGAATATTAAAAGTGTTAAAATGCATTCAACAGCAATTTTAACACAAAAAACGGCACATAAGCAAAATTCGTTCAAAAATAATGCTATTTTTGTTACTAGAGAGGCATCTAAAATTTTTTGGAGCACAAACCATCAAAAATTACACAACAGCTAGCGGATTGGCGAGGATCCAGAAAATTTTTTATATTGCGGACCCTAAATTCACAAGAAATGACATTTTTTCTACCATAAAACAGCTACAAAGTATACATTACTGTGGCGTACCCAGAAAAAAATTTCGGGGGGAATGACTTTTCAATTTTTTGTAATGGGTTAAAACGCACGTTTTAGCAATTTTAACACGCCTTACAAACGCAAGATCAGTAAACCGCACAGTTGTAGGGGTCTGGTGGGCGGTAGCCCCCAGAAAAAATTTTGGCGATTTTTCTAATTTTTAGCCCAATTTTGGTAAACTGGAGGCGTAGCAGAAATTTTTTCGGACAGAAATTGAAACAAAAGATGGGAACGTCACATCAGACAGTCTATTACACAAGTAAATGTAGCATAATATACTGGTGTAGCCATGCAAATGCAGCATAACGTACTTGTGTATACATGCATAAGCTTTGATGAAAGATAATAACAAGGTATAGTAAGCTACAAAGTCGCAGGGGTCTGGGGGCGGTAGCCCCCAGAAAAAAATTGGGAGACATTTTTGATTTTTATACCAAATTTGGTCAATTGAAGACGTATCAGAAATTTTTTCTGCATCCGCAGCTAAAAAAGTTTAGGCCAGCTGGCCTCAATCGCTGAAAAAATTTAGGCCAATCCGAAAAAATTTAGGCCATGGCCTTAGCTATGGCCTAAAAAAACCCAGTAGATTATAATAAGGAATAGTAAGCCACGGAGTCGCAGGGGTCCGGGGGCGGTAGCCCCCAGAAAAAATTTAGAGTTTTGGATTTTTACGCCAAATTTGGTCAATTGGAGACGTATCGGGAATTTTTTTCGGGGGCAAGGGGACCCTTATGTAAAAATAGACTGGGAAAAAATTTCAGGTTGGAGGCATTCCCTTCACCACCACCCGCTCCCCCGGTACGCCCTATCTATGTATGAGGGTAGGTTGGGAAATGGATGGCAGAATCGAAAAGGCAGTTGGAGAGGGTCCCAAGAATTGTGGCAAAATTGGGTGTAAATGGCGTTTTTTGAAATATTGTATATACAAAATTTACATTATATAAAAATTTTCGGGGGGCAATCTATAATTTTGGCTGATAGGCAATCCAAAATTTATATAATATAAACCACCTCTTGCTAAAGCTAGTTTTCAACGGAGTCTGTAGTTTCCACAAATTAGCTTCTGACGATCTATATACGTTAGAATTGTTAAGGTGTGTTAAGATCAGGGACTAGCCAGGATTTTGGAAAGGAAGGAGCACCTCGGTACTTTAAAAATTGAGGAAAACGACAAATTTATGCTAAAAATTTCACACTGAAAATTTTGTATTTTTGTACCTTCAATAAAGTCCCCTAAACGTCAAACCACGCGTCCCCTCCTCCTTAAACCTTCGAAAAATCTGGGACAAGCCCCGTACCACACCCCATCCCCATATACATTTACGCTGTTAAATGCTGCTTCTAAACACCAAGTACCCTAGTCTTATACACATTCGCAGGACTGCAAACTGAAGAAAAGAATACACTGTTCAGTTCAGTCGCCCTTTTAAGATCCCTAGAGAGAGACCATTAGAACATAATAGCTGTCCCCAGAAAATTTTTTGAAATTAGACACAATTTTGGTGCACTGTAGACGCGATTCTGGGGTTTTACACGGCTGCAGCTGGCTGTTCTACGGTTGTTCTTTTTTATTTTTTGCTGTTCTTTTTTAGAAAATGGTGTTCTAAAGAACATAATTTGGAACAAAAAAAAAACTCTGCTATGGAGGGGCACCCCATCTGAGATGGGGGGCTCAAAATGGGGGGGGGGGCGCCGCCCCCCCCCCCCCCCCCCCCCCCCCCACTAAAAATATGCCAGGTAACAGTGCGTAGCTTTGTGGTGGAGTTTCGAAAGCCAAGTATCCAAACACATTGTTTTTTGTGTCGAAATTCAAATCAATGCCACTGTTTCGCGTAACCACTGTGTAAATAAATACGAACTGTGTGAATAAATACGAATATTATTATAATATTCGTTTGTTTTTGCGATGCAAACGGCGCCACTGCAAAAACACTTTACTTTACATAAAAATATTTATGAACATAAAATAACGCAAAGCGTAGTTTGGCAGTATACTAGCACGATCCGATAGAAATAGAACTAAAAATACTAAAATGAATACAAAACACACAAGAGACGCCCTTTTCTGGTGTTAGTCTCGGTGATAGTATCAGTTGTCGACCTGTGGTCGGTGTGGCCGAGTGGTTACGGTGTTCGATTTCTAATCTATCGAATCCAAGGGCCAATTCCTTTACCGGATTAAACGGACTGGACTTATTTAAGTCCGAGGTTTTGGAATGACAAATCGGACTAAACGGACTAAAAGAGTTAAAATAAGTCAGCGGCTTAATTTTAGTCCGACCCCATTCCAAAACTACCACTGGACTAAACGGATTTAACATGCACGCTTAACAGTAGCGTACATAGTTAAGTCCGTTTAGTCCGACTAAAAAGCAGCGGACTACAAGTTAAGTCCGTTTAATCCGGAGGTTTTGGAATGGCATTTTTAAGCATAATTTTTTAAACCATTTAATCCGATTAACCCATTAATCCGGTAAAGGAATAGGCCCCAAGCTACTCGGTTATACGTAGTCTCCTTAAGCAAGAGCTTAGGGCCACGTTGCTTCTGCCAACCCAGCAGTCCATCCTCATCTGGTCGGTAAATGGGTACCACAATAACGTGGGAAGGTAACAGGGGTCAGTGTAGGGCATTATGCCTTGAGGGGCTGGGTCCCCTCCACGGGTGTAGTCACTATTGAAGTGGCACCCGTGACGCTCCAGGGCTTTGTAACGGAGATGAGCACTGAACTCGAGGGCGGACACGCCAAAGGACAGTTCTCTATCCGTGGGTTACCTTTACTTTTTTCCTTTACCTGTCGATCTAGTAGATAACCAATAAGCCAGCTAACCCCTGCTGTTCCGTTTGTCCGACTGCCGGCGTCCATTGATTGGTTGCTTCCCTGGAGAGCTGGGAAATCTTCACTGTTGATTTGGAATTCATTGGATTGAGAATCACTGCCCGTTTTCATTAAGCCGGCTAATACATTACAAATGCATTATTAATTAGTACATTACTAAATAGAATGATAAGTTGACCAATAAAATTTCACGTATATACAGTTAACAAAAATCGCATTCAAAGTATCGAAACTATATAACTATATTTTGTAAAATAGGAGTTACAGAAAATAACAAGTAGCAATATTGAAAAAAATCTATGTGTGGCATCTAATAAGTTTGCGGCATAAGCAATGTGAAATTTTTTTCCCTATAAATTGTATATCATTGCAAAGTTTTTCCTATGCAAAATTGTGCCAAAAATGGTCCAAACTATATACTAACGTTCCAAAACTCAAATAAACTAACTGAATATATAAGGCATTATTTTTACCAAAATTGGACGACGACCCCTGTATGCCTCTGCTGCCGACCCCGCCCAGCCCGGACACATTGTTGGCGGGATCGTTCGAATTGTTGCTGACGGCGCTGTTGCCAAACTGGTGCGGCGCGACGCTGTTGAAGCCTCCAGCCGTGCCCATCACATTGCTACTGCTGCTATAGGGCGCCCCCGGGCCGAATCCCAACTGAGCCGGGCCCCCCACAGCACCGCCGGACATGGAGCTGACCGGCAGGGGGGGTCCCAGACCAAAGCCGTGCTGTTGTTGTTGCTGCAATTGCGGCTGCTGGCCGGGCGCCGTGGTTAGCGATGGAAAGTCCATTTCACTGAGTCCCAGGGGGGCCCCGCTGGCCGAGAGTCCAGGAAAACCAGGCCCCCCCTGCTGGGGCTGGCCTCCGCCCTCCCCCGCCGCCGCTGCGGCCGCTGACAACATTTTGTTTAAGGCTGCACTGTTTAGCACGCTCATGCCGCCTCCCATTCCGCCACCCTGATTCTTGAACGCAGCTGAAACAAGCAAAGCAAGCCAATCAAGACAAAGCTCAGCTGTTTCAGGCGAGACCTGAATATGATTGTGGTTTTTCCTTTCACCCACTGGACCTGGAACCAATAAGCTTGATTACCTTGATTACGTAGACGCATTCTACCTTCATAAAAGTTACCAAGTGTAATAAGATTAAACATGACAAAGCTTAAGTCTCTCTGTAAAAGTGTAAAATTTAATTTGATTATGTTGAGCAACTGAGTTAACGTACTAAAAAATCAAGCTGATAGTATCTGAAACGCCTCACGGTAAAAATCTAGTACTAGTACTAAATAATTATGTTGGAACCGCGAAAAGATGAAGAATAATTATAGCAATTTCTCGTCATGAAGGCCAAACTTATTCAGCCCAACACGAAGTCTGAAGCAAGCAGGCTTCGTCTAAGTAAGAGCCAGCCGTTGTCTGATTCAGACATTAAGATGATCTGATAAAACTTTGTGTTTTTAGCCACAAGAGCAGACAAGCCTTAAATCTTGGATATTGCATGCAGAATGCAGATTCAACACACAGCTATACTCTCGCTTACAAGAAGCCGAATTAGCAACGTCCATAATATTTTTATTGCCAGTGGTGGGTCCCGGTCCGCCGGCGCCTTGTGGATTGTTGAAGAGAGCAGAGAGAGCCGAGGAGCCAGCCAGGGCCGCCGCGCCCCCCCCGAACGAACTGCCTCCGCCGAAACGGCCCGCCGCCGCCGCTGCCGAAACTGCCGAGATCGAAAAACCACCGCTCCCAGCATTGCCACCGGCTGAATCTGATGAACTGAAAACAGACCAATGTCCTTAAGTCTCAGCTCACTCACATGGCTGGATCAGAAGAGTTTGTCTGAATAAAACAGGCCTGTCTGTTTCATTCAGACAAAACTAGTCTTCAAAACTAAACTAGGGTTAACTTGTTGGCTTAAGGTGGCGCTCTGAGTAACTTCCAATAAATCAAATAGCTATAATTTTTTGTTTCTTCTTGGTACGAATTTTTTTGCTGAAGTGCAATCAAGATAAACACCAGGCAAGTATTTTTGCAAAGTTTGATAAGTTCAGGAGCATTTTAGCAAATTTTATGACGGCACCAAAATTTAAATTTTTCAAAATTTGACCAATTTTTGAAACAACGTAGCTCAGCGGTGCCTCAATCAATTTTAACAATCAATAGCTTCAATTAAAGACAATTATCTTGCCGAGGTGCCATTTTTGTCGAATTTTCGTTACCGGCGACAAATTTTTAGTTATTTTAATTTCTATCAAAAATGACGTTTTAAAAAGCCTGTCATATTGAGCCAAATCATAATAATTATAATTCAAGAATTTCGGCACCTCCACCTACGTCTGCTCTAACAGTCTGCAAAGTTTCAAGCGGATCTGTTTTCGCAGCTGACAGTAATCTTAAAAAAATGTACGCTATAGCCCAATCTCAGAAACCTGAAGTTTGCCTACACATACGTATTTTCCAAAAAATAGCGCTAATTTTTCTGTACTAAAATCCGTTGAGAAATGTTTCAGAAGCCAAAAAGTAGCTAACGAAAAATTAGTTTGAAAAATAGTGTATTTTTGTCAATATCGATCAACGTATTCTGGAAATTTTTTTAGAAAGGTTTGCCTACACAAACGACTTTTTGAAAAGTTGCAACTAGCAATTAGCTACAAGGATCTGTTTCAAAAAGTACCAAAAGCCATATAGAATTTTTTGGTATATCGATTTAAAGATTTTTTCCCATTGAAAAATAGGTTAAAATTTCAAGTTGAACCAAATTTGACGTTATATACATCAAATGAAAGCTAATTTAATTTGCAACAACTTTTCTTCTTGAGATAATTAACGAAAACTTACGTGAAAAATTTTATCGCCCAAAATCGGTTATTCAGAGCGCCACCTTAAGGGGGGGGGGGGCTACCTGTAAAAGTGAAAATTTTAGGTTCTCCGATTCGCTTCAAATTTGCAAACAATGTAGCCCCAGATAAGGCGCGTCGCAGATGTAACAAACTGGAAGCAATGCTTGTGCCAATTTTTTACTAGGGGCTCCCAAAAATTCAATTTTACGTGTAAATCATAGACGCAAAAAAGTTTTTTGTGGTTGCAAAGCGTTCCTTTACTCGAAATTTTTCTTAACACTGACGAAACTGATCTTTACATGATTCGATAGCTTAACGTCATATCTCAACCTCTATGATCCATTTTTTTAAAATTTTTGCGCATGGCCTGAGCAGTGACGCCAACGAAAATCACTCAAACTTGGCGGGCCCAAAAAACGGCCATTTTTTCACATTTCGCCCTCGACTTTGGATTTGAAAATACATATAAAAAATCCGAATCAAATGATTTTGCGCTTACATGTGGGCTACTACTATGCCAAGTTTCAGCCCGAGTGGTTTGATGTGGTTTGGGTTAGAACTGTCTAAGTAGGGGCTACTTTTAGGCTTTTGTACGCCCTTCTTGCCTATGTAAATACACTGACAAACGCATCACCAAAACGACTGAACCAAAAGTGCATCTTCAAGCTTAATTGTTTTTATCTGAGGTTGGGGTGCCTTGGTGGAGTACCATATGTGAAAATAAGCAAAGAACTTTGATTTTTGACCTGGGCAGCCCCCTACCCCCTTAATGCCATATCTTGTTGAAGTAAGGTGACAATTTTTCTACCTCCAAGAAACGTTAACATAAGTACTTTATGTGGAAGCGTTTGGGTTCACTTCACAGACGAAATCAACTGTTTGGGCCTTTGGGCAAAACAATTTTTAACCTAAGCCATTTCATCTACGTCAGGAATTGGCACTTACACAATCGGTATACTAAGCGCAGTCTCATTGACAAGAGGTTTTGATGACTGCTCACCATTTGTAAAGAATAGGCAAAAAAGTACCATTATACAATGTCACCTTTACACATTCACTGCGATTTGTCAGAAATATATAATTGTTTTATAAAATATTACAATAATACTGCGTTCTATCATAAATAAAATTTACAGTGCATCACACCAGGGTTTTTTTTTTCAAAATCGGATTTCATCATTCTGGCGTCATTTTTAAACTCCTGTCGTTATTTTTATTTTTCTAACATGATCACACTAACACTTCGCAGAATTTTAATTACAAATCACCAAGTTTATACTTAAAAAATATTATTGTCTCTCTAATTATAAGCTCAAATAATTAAACCAGATGCAGCAGTTATTATACAATGTACATACCAATCGTTACAGCGATAAACTTACAAAATCGAAGTTTGGCCATAAGAAAAGCCACTACCATTGCCCTGACTCACTGGCGCACTGTAAGGTGGGAACAAATTCCTGAAAAAAGGTCAAAGGTCAACTAAATTTTTCCTCTTTGAAATGAGAATTTGACCATCCTCCACTAGATTAGCTATGACCAGTCGACTGCAGAAAGCCGTTTTTCAAATGGCACAAAAAGTGGGACAAACGCAAGCCTTTTGGGAAACGTTTGCCATTTTTGACACATTTAAAATAATATTCCTGAACAAGGCGAACTAAACTACAATATTATGTTAAAGAAAAGCCACTATATACTAGTGATCGAACGGGATCCCGAATCCCGAGGGTAAAATCCCGATCCGGTCCCGATCCCGATCCCGAAAGCAAATCCCGATCCCGATCCCGAACGCAAATCCCGATCCCGATCCCGAACTCAAATCCCGAAATTTTATAAACAATTTCTCTGGGGGCTCCGCCCCCAGACCCCCGCTACTATATGACATGATAACTTTGTTACAGTAACAGTTGTTGTTCATCACTCATCTTGTTTATTGTGTGTTCAAGTTCTCATGTGGCCCACACAGCGGTGGACGCGGATCAAAATTTTTGATCCGCGACCCAACCCAACCCGCGGCTCAGCACTTTTTACGCAAATTGCCCCCTTTGGTTTTACTTGCCCCACCGAAAAAAATTCCCGATACGTCTCCAATTGACCAAATTTGGCCTAAAATTTGAAATAATCTTTAATTTTTTTCTGGGGGCTTCCGCCCCAGACCCCTGCAACTCTGTGGCTTACTATTCCTTACTATAATCTATCAGCAAAGCATGGTTTTTTGCGTAAAATACTGCGTATTTACGCAGTGGACCTTAAATTTACGTAGTCAAAAATAAAAATACGCAGGATTTACGCAGCCTTCATGTGCCCACCAAGCGGCACTAAATCAAAGTTAGCCGGAAAAAATTTCCGATGCGTCTCCAATTGACTGAATCTAGCCTAAAAATTAAAAAAATTTCAATTTTTGTAGTGGGGGCTGCCGTCCCCAAACCCCTGCAACTTTATTGCCTTGTGTTCTTGCTAAATTGTCTATCATGAAAGCGTAAGCAAGTGTGTATAGGTGCGTTGTGCACCAACTATTAGCTTAGTATCAGGGTCGCAACGATGTTCGAAGAGGGCACCCTGTTGTAAATGAGAATTTAGGGCCTATGAGACTTGGGGGCTGTGGTGTGGTGGCTAGCATTCTTGTCTTCGAAGCAAGCGGCCCGGGTTCGATTCCCGGCGCCTCCATTTCTTTCTTCTTTAAAAAATTGGGGCATCGTCTGTCTTTCAACGCAGATCGGGTCTTGTTTTCAAAGAAATTGCGTGGAAAATAAAACACGCCAACATGTCATTCTGTGACCAAAACTATATAACTTTTTGAAGTCAAGTCCACCTATATGTTATGTTCGTTGTATTAGAATTGCTTGAAACGCCTTCTGAAGGCGTTGGCTGTGTTTTTAGCCAATTCTATACTAGTGTGAAAAAATACGCAATTGTTTCTAAAAATACGCAGTCAAAAATGAAAATACGCCGTTTTTACGCAGTACAGATTTTCAAAAAAGTCCTGCAGCAAAGTCATTGCATGTATTATACACAAATACAGTATATTGTATGCTCATTTATATACTTGTGTAATACACTTTCCGATGTGACGTTCCCTCCCATCTTTTGTTTCAATTTTCTTGTCGGAAAAATTTCTGACACGTCTCCCGTTAACCAAATTTGGCCTAAAAATTAAAATAATCTCCAGTTTTTTTCTGGGGGCTGCCGCCCCCAGACCCTTGCGACTCTGCGGCTTAGGGGATTTAGGCTTGTAATGCGTATTTAAGTGTTATAATTGATACAAAGTGCATTTTAACCCATTGCAAAAAATCAAGAAGTCCCCTCCCCCGAAACTTTTTTCTGGGAACACAATATTGTAGATGGATGTATGAATAGAAATTTTGGTTAAAAACATGAGTACAACGCCAATTAAAACTTGCAGTAAAATAGAACAAGTCATCGTAAAAAAGAACACTCAAAAATAAAAAAGAACAAGATTTGAGCAGTGGTCGATTTGAAAAAAAACCCTGACCTTTTGGTTTTCACGCCAGGCCGAAAAAATGTCAGCTACGTCTCGAATTGACCGAATCTGGCCAAAAAATCAAAAAATTTTCGAAATTTTTTCCTGGAGGCTGCTGCGCCCAGACCCATGCAACTCTGGGGCTTACTATTCCTTGTTATTATCGTTCTTCAAAGCCTATGAATGACTACAGGAGTACATATGCTGCATTTACTTGTGTAATATATACAGTGTCTGATGTGACGCTCCCATCCCATCTTTTGTTGTAATTTTGCTGTCTAAAAAAATTCTTATATATACGTCTCCAGTGACCAAATTCGGCTTAAAAACAGAAAAATTCTGTGTTTTACTGGGGGCTGCCGCTCCCATACCCCCGCTATACTGAGTTTATTTAATTTAAATGACCAACACTGCATTTTGTTATGCAAAAAAATGAATTCTGGCGGCTGACACCCCTAAGAGTCTAAGACCTAAGACCCCGGAATAGTGAGTGTAAAAATGTGACCAAAAATGTAGACAGGTGTAGTAGCCCCCCTTCTCAAAATCCTGGCTACGCCCCTGCATGCATGCTAGATTTTATCTTTCGTAAAAGTGTAACGCAGCACTTGCAATTATTGCAGCAAATACAACATTTTTTGTAAATTTCTGGATCGTAATCCACACTTTTCTTCGGCTGACACTGAAGAAAGTGATAACTGACTTGGCTGCGAAAATTCAATTACTAAATACCTGACTTCTGGATGCTGCCGCCCTTAAACTCCAGCACTGCTTACAAATCAGTATTCCACCTTGTCTCGGACATTACACGTTGTGCATCGATACTATCCTACTATATATACTCGGTCAGTATTCTGGTGTAAGGGTATCTGTTTCCAATATTTGTGTGCTTCTCCACGTAAAAAATGTCCTGTGCCAAAAAAGGCCATTTTCGACTTCGAAAAAATTTTTAAAAATCTCAACCAAAAATCCCGAATCCCGAATCCCGAGGGTAAAATCCCGATCCGGTCCCGATCCCTTTCCCGAACGAAAATCCCGATCCCGATCCCGAACACAAATCCCGATCCCGATCCCGAACGCAAATCCCGATCCCGATCCCGAACTTCAATCCCGTTCGATCACTACTATATACACATTTTTATAGCTTTGCACATGAGATAAACCAAACAAACAAACGTCAATCCCAATTATCAAGACTTATCAAGCAACAAATCCGGAAAGTTGAAACGATATATACGTTGCAGCTGATTGGTTACAGACGACCATTGATCACAATTTTTTTCGCAAATAAAGAATGTACGTACATAGAGTGAGTAGGGATCATTCACAACCAATCGAATTTCACGATTGTAATAATATGCCGCCGTCTCATAAAAAAATCTGACATGGCATAAAAACAGTAGTCGTCACTCGTCTGTGTGGCGTGTGCGGCAGTATATATTATATACACTACTAAGCTGCGGCTGCCCGACCTGCTATTTGGTGAGTGCTGGAGCGTTGGCTGTTGTTGGCCTTGGGAGCCCGTGGGAAGTTGCAAGGGAGGTAGGGGGCCAGAGGAGGGGACGGCCGCGAACAGGTTCTGCAAACTCGCCATGCTGCCGGGAGGGGGGCCGCCGGGCTGGGTGGGGGGCTGCTGCAGGGGACCGCCGGAGCCAGGGGGGGCCTGGGGGTTGGAGGGACTGGGCTGGTGGGCCCCCGGGTTCGGCGGCACTCCCAGGGGGTTGGGCGTGAGCGAGCGACCACGATTGAGGGCATTGTACAGGGCGGCCGTGTTGGCCGACGACTGGGGCCCGGCACCCCCCACCACCGACGAGCCCACGCCGCCCCCGCCACGGCTCCCGCCCACCGTCGCACCACCGCCGCCAAACCCACTACCAAAACCTGCAACAAACACTATTGACTGGATGCCTTGGCTTGGCTTGCAAACCTTGCATTCTTAAAAGATGAATATTTTTGAAATTTTTAATGTACTGTATGTATTTATATAAAGTTTACAGAACAGAAGTTTATTGCTCAACCGAGCTACCTAGGTAGTGACATTGGAATGAGGACAAGACAGCCGATATGCACAGTATTTACACTGACAATTGCAAATTACAAAAAATATCTGCTGGTGTATATATCCTGCTTTATATAATACTATGGTCATTAAAGGATATACGTACTGTTTTCGACATGTTTTGTGCGTATATATCTACTAGGGATGTACCGAAAATTCTGTATATATTCGGTATTCTGTTCTCGGCCGAAAAACGGGTATTCGGTATTCGGTACCGAAAAGTCAATTTTCGGCAGAATACCGAATAGTTAGAAAATCAAGGAAATTCCATATATATCAAGGAACGTTTAGAATAAGAACTCATTTGATTAATCCTTCAATTAGCACTACACTTCGACCTGATATGTACACAAAAACAATGAAAACTGTATATATGTTAGCTAATAACCTCTAATTAGCATTTGTGAGGCCTATAACCGAGAACATATTTGCGTGAATTTTTGATGGATGCTTATAAGTGTGTATTGTCAAAACTAAAAAAAAATTGAAAATGCCAGTAAACTCTGCAAAGTTCACAAGCAGTTTAATAACTGTCCCATTTCACTTCAAAAACAGCCCAAGACCCAAGACAACCGGGGTGAACAGGGACAAGCCTTCATGAAAGATAAAAGCGAAGAACACAAAGCCATAAAGTTACAGGGGCTGGGGTGGCAGCCCTCAAAAAACAAATAGAAATTCTTTTGATTTTTAGGCCGAATTTGGTCAGTTGGAGACGTATCGGAAATTTTTTACTCATAGGTAGCCGAAAAAATTTAGGCCACCTGTAGGGATGGAAGTCTGGGTCCCGGTCTCGGTCTCGGTCTCGGTCAAAACCCGAGACTAGCCCAGTCTCGGTCTCGGTCTCGGTCTCGGTCTCGGTCAAAACCCGAGACTAGCCCAGTCTCGGTCTCGGTCTCGGTAGTCGAAAAGTCTCGGTTTGTACCCGGTCTCGGTTTTTCAAATCTGTAAAAAATTTTCCTGTGGTCCCCCCTTTGGTTTATATTTTTGGCAGGAATTTTTTTGGAAAGTTTTTATCTCACCAAAATTTCACACCTAACAGTGAGATTCTGTCTTTTTTTGCGAAAACAACTTTACTGTGGTTGTTTAGAATATCAGTAAACGCAGTATATACACACACACAAAAATGTATGGTTGTGATTAAGTTTCTTATTTCATATTATCTTTCAAGTCTGTCTGTGTGATTATTCTTATATTTTATTCTTTAGTACTATTAATTAATTAGTGTTTGGCTGGTCAACTTTTTTATGCCAATTGGTGGCTTCTCATACTTAACTGTAATTTCCAATTCTGTATGAGTTTAGCAAATGTGAAAGTTCAACTAAACGCACTACTCAGAGCTATGCTGTCACACATGTAGTTCAGTAGATGAGAAGGGAAGACTCCACTACCTACTAAAATTGAGTCCCAGGGGATTGAGCGGGGACCACTTAAGGTGGTAGTTGCGTTTTCGAGGTTTTTGTGATTTCTATGTAAACTTTGCGCCACCAGTACTCAAGTTATAAGTGACGCCTGAGCATACATTTTTGGGACAGTATTATAAAGGTCAAAATCCCCAGGCATGTCTCTCACTTTTTTGAAATTTCACCTGTGGACATTTTTAGAGGGTGCATTTAATTACAAGAAAATATCTTAAATTTTCGGTGCGTTTGCTTTTCAGCTATTTTCTCAGTAAATTGACTAGTTATTAAAAAAGTGAGGGACATGCCTGGGGATTTTAAACATGTCAAAAACCTTACCAACTTTCAGCCCCAACAGGTAATCGTATGATTCAGAGCTGTGGCGCAAACTTTTTGTAAAAAATTTTAATATTTTGGAAAGGACCTTTCTTTAGTCGCTTATACTGGAAAGAAAATCACAGGTTAAATTTCAAGGCATGGCATACATTTAGGAAAGATATTGTTCTACCTAATGCAAAAGACCGCTTGTGATTTGAATTTGTAAACGCTAAGCTATGGCTTTTTAAAAAAACACCTAAAAACGCAATTACCCCCGTAAAGGGGTGTCACGCCGGAGGCAAAGAATGAAAGAGCGTCATGGCGTGCAGGTCTAATTTTCGAGCCATAGACCCTTTCTATCTTGGGTGTATATATTTTAGCAGAACTTTGATAATTCCAATATAATCTGAGCTATTTTTAACTAAATTCGGCCAAACAGTGTCTAAAATTGCTATTTTCTGGTGAGAACAAGGACAAATTGCGTCTGCTTTGGGTTTTGGGACAGAGTTCAAAATTTCACAGTATTTAAGATGACAGGTTCCCACACCCACACAAAAGAAGGAACGAACCAGGAATGTACCCACCATTGCCGTGATGTAGCTCTTAGTTATATATAAATAAGGTGTCTGACCATGGTCTTGTAATTTTGCTTAAAAACTTGTAAAAAATCATCACACAAATAGGTAAAAAAATGGCAAAAAATGACCCAAAGTCTCGGTTTTGGCGGTCGGAATTTGGTCTCGGTAGTCTCGGTTTCGTGGTCTCGGTCTCGGTCTCGCAAAAAAAACCGAGACTTCCATCCCTAGCTACCTGGCCTCAATCGGTGAAAAATTTAGGCCAATCTGGAAATGGCCAGGTCATGGCATTAGCTATGGCGTAAAAAACCACTGGTTTGCAAGAAGCAAAAAGTTGACTACACGAAGGGGGTATATTCGACAGCACACTGGCACAATACTAATTTGTATATTAGTAGGATAATACATGGCTTATGTAGCATATAAAACATGTTTATACGTTGAAAAAAACGTGAGTTTGCATTTACCACCTAAACCGTATTTGCGCCGATTATTGTGTATATGTATAGTTCTTTCGCTCAAAGTTGCATGTTTCGGCGTTGTTTCTGAAACTTTGTAGGTGGGGGTATCTCTATTCATTCACCCGAAAAATACTGTCCCACTCCACCCCGGGGTACTATACAATATTTATATACTTATATATCTATAACTTAGTACTTTATTTTTCTGGATCTTTAAAATCTGAAAAGTCTGAAAACTTTGCTTGACAAATGACACTTATTCGGTATTCGGTATTCGGTTTTCGGCCGAAAACGAAAAAACCGAATATTCGGTGATTTTTTTTCGGTCCCATCCCTAATATCTACTAATACTAACCAGTCTGAGACAACGATCCGCCACCGCCAAATCCACCTAAATGTGACGAAGCGGAGACCATCTGCAACGAAATAAAAACGAATAAATTTAAGAACCTGAATTGTGTTATTGTTCAACTCAACGATCACAGAATCCGACTGCAGCACGAAAAAATTATGTAAATTTAGAAAGCGTAAATTACTGTTGTTTCACAAGGACAAGCATCTCGACTTTATTTGTTTCTAGATGTTTCTACATCATATATATATATATATATATATATATATATATAATATATTATATAATATATATATATAACCTTATCAACGAAACAGTACCAAGATATTAGTCCCGCAACTAATACAGCAATAGCAATTATTGACTTACATCTTTTTCTGATCCTTTTAATATCGATGGATAAGCTGACATTGCCCATAAATGCTACCGAATCAAAACCTTGCGCTGCTGCCGAAATGGGTTTCTATCGTATAAGCAGCAAATCATGTGGCATGAATCTAATAAGCAGATCATTAAATTTAAAAAATCAAGCGTCAAACATCCTTTCAACAGCAAACATCAGAAAAACTTGAAAAAGCGGGAAAAATTGGCTTTTCTTACCATATATCAGTCAATTTTTGGTAGTGTCGAACTAAGGCGCGATGAGCTCAAAAATAGAATTTGCTGATTTTTACATATTTTGTAGGTACTAACTAGCATATAATCGTGCTGAAGTAGTTTTGGCTAAAAATCATCATGGGCCGTGTTATGGCCTCTCAAAGTCCGATCCAACGGCCGATTTTTTTCACTTTTTCAATTTTTTAGTTTTCCTGCTGCCATTTTTTTTATAAAAAACGTACAAAGATCATGGTCGACCAAAATACTTTTATATATGTCTGCTTTAAAGTGCCAAAATTATTCATGATATGGTCAAAGATTTTTGTAGCTACATCACAGCGTATGCAAGCAACTCAAGCCTAAAATGGCCACATAGCTAAATTTTTCCCCTCATCTCCAGCCACATGGCTTTGGGCATCACGCAGTTTTTATTTCTATGAGAGCACATATGTTATAGCTTTGTACTTGTACAAGTTTGGTAGAGTTTCATGAGGACCCACGGTTTCTATAACAGAAAAACTGTGGCGTATTGCTCGAGAATGACCTGCGCCTGATTTTTTCGTCCCTATATCCAGCCGTATGCTTTATAGCCGCGCACCATTGATCATTGTGTGACACAACAAGGATTATACTTTTGAAAAAATACAAAATTAACAACGTTTTAGGAAGACCCACTGTTGCTATAAGCCTAAAAATGTATTTTATGGCACAAAAACGACTTCCGAGCCAATTTTTGCCTCTATCTCTTGGTATATACATTTTAGCATCACATTATTATTAGTTTTATGAAACAACAAGTATATACTAGGGCTTTACTCTAAAACCAAATCAGTAAGTTTTCATGGAGACCCACTGTTTTACCCACCCCCTAAAACGTTGTTAATTTTGTATTTTTTCAAAAGTATAATCCTTGTGTCACACAATGATCAATGGTGCGCGGCTATAAAGCATACGGCTGGATATAGGGACGAAAAAATCAGGCGCAGGTCATTCTCGAGCAATACGCCACAGTTTTTCTGTTATAGAAACCGTGGGTCCTCATGAAACTCTACCAAACTTGTACAAGTACAAAGCTATAACATATATGCTCTCATAGAAATAAAAACTGCGTGATGCCCAAAGCCATGTGGCTGGAGATGAGGGGAAAAATTTAGCTATGTGGCCATTTTAGGCTTGAGTTGCTTGCATACGCTGTGATGTAGCTACAAAAATCTTTGACCATATCATGAATAATTTTGGCACTTTAAAGCAGACATATATAAAAGTATTTTGGCCGACCATGATCTTTGTACGTTTTTTATAAAAAAAATGGCAGCAGGAAAACTAAAAAATTGAAAAAAATCGGCCGTTGGATCGGACTTTGAGAGGCCATAACACGGCCCATGATGATTTTTAGCCAAAACCGTTTCAGCACGATTATATGCTAGTTAGTACCTACAAAATATGTAAAAATCAGCAAATTCTATTTATGAGCTCATCGCGCCTTTACAGAGCTCATGTGCGAACTTCTCAAACATTGACTGATATAATTCTCTACGGAAAAAAGTGGCAGTGGGCAGTAAGTAGGTATATTATATTGTTTCCCTATTCTATTCCAATGCCGCCAATTCGGATCAAGTGCAAATGGGGGAGGGGGGGTAGAGGACCTTTTTTGGAAGTAAAGCACCTTGCCCTTGCGGGAAGCATTTTTGTAATACACAACCCCGATCCACAAATTAGGATTTTCTAATTTGTGGATCGGGGTTGTATATTATATATAAAATATGCTTACCGCGAGGGCATGGATGGAGGGCGCCGACCACAATGGGGGAGCGCACCAAATTCACGATAAAACACTATTTTTAGTTGACAAAAATTTGTTATTATGTACGTTAAATGTTATATATATATATATATATATATATATATATATATATATATATATATATATACGTGTTCATATGTTATTATAGCTAGACTAGTAAACACAATACGGATACTAAATTTAGCAAAAAAGGACACAAAAACTGACAGTTTTAGTGAAAGGGCTGAGGGGGGGGGTGCGTCCTCCTCCACTTCAGAAGAGGTGCCCCCCAATAGCACAAAAGTCTTTCCGAAAGGACTTTTTAGAAGTAGCGATTTTGCTTTGGTAGAGAGTTTGGGTACTTTTGTGCTAAATTTAGTATCAGTGTGTGTAGGCTGTGTAGCTATAATAACGCACAAAAACGTAACATTTAACATATAAAAACCATTTTGTCGCTTAAAAATATATAGTGCTTGTGCTTTATCGTAAATTTGGTGCCACCCCCCTCTTTGGTCAGCGCCCCCCTATCCCATCGTCTAAAACGCCCTATGGCTGTGATATATACGCTAAGATGCCGACAAAAACTTGTAAAAACTTCTGCACAATGAAGCTGATCTGCTGCCAATCCAGACGAGAACTCAGCTGTGCGCGATTGCGTAAGATAAAGCTATGCGCTTCCCATATACCAATCCATAGGGCGGCCCACGAAAGGATCCCGTCGGTATCTCAGCGCTGAATCGATCGTTTTAGCACAGCAACGCCGCACCGCATCGTCAACAGCGGCCAGGAAGATGCTTAGTCAACGACTGCGCGCGAGCTTGAGAAGGGACAACGAAAATTTGTGGGAAAACCGAGCGTCAGCAATGGAATCAGCAGCACGTCGAGGAGACTCCAGGACATTGTATGGACTGCTACGGTCTTCATGTGGGAAACTTCGAATGGCTATGAATTCTGTGAAGGCTGCGGATGGGTCTGTTCTGACTGCTCCATCAGCTAATCTCCAAAGATGGAAGGAACACTTTAATGTCTTGCTAAACCCGGAGCCACCGAGAGTCAGAGATGAGAACCTATTTCAAACTGCCGAAATATCGACGCCACATGAGTGCATAAACACTGAACCACCATCGGAAAGTGAGATACATCAAGCGATACACCGTCTCAAGTGTCATAAAGCTCCAGGTCCAGATGGTTTACCGGCCGAGCTGTTCAAAGTCACCAGTGACGTACTGGTACCAGTGCTATTACAACTTGGGCGCAAGATTTGGCAAACGGGAAGCTGCCCGAAAGCATGGCAGGAAGCACATGTGGTTCCGGTACATAAGAAGGGAGACACCAAAAATTGTACCAATTATCGAGGCATTTCGCTGCTACCTACTGCCGGAAAAATATTCTCGCTTATCATACTCAGCCGGATAACAACTGTCTTAGAGGCGAACACCCGTGATTCCCAAGCCGGATTTCGTGCTGGACGTGGTACAACTGATCAAATATTTGTACTGCGACAAGCACTAGAAAGACGATTTAGATACAATAAGCGTACTTTAGTCGCCTTTCTCGACTTCAAGGCTGCATTTGACAGTGTCGACCGCAAAAGCTTGTGGGCTTTACTAAAAACTACCGGCATTCCATCTATCTCTATCTCACTATAGGCCTGTCAGCCTATAGTGAGAAACTAGGGTTGCACTTGAATGCCAACAAATGTAAAATCGTGGATTCTGGACAGACTGAGGGAAACGTTTTTGTGAACGGGGAGCCACTAGAAGTAGTCGATGCGTTTCCATACTTGGGAAGCCTGATAACAGGCAACTCGGATCCGGCAGCGGAAGTGATTGCCAGAATTGGTAAAGCCACGAACGCCTTTAAACAACTATGGCGGCCCCTCTGGCGTCTTCAAAGTGTTACACTAAGGACGAAACTACGTGTATTTGACGCCATGGTGATTTCAGTACTGCTATACGGTACCGAACTGCTTCCATTACGCGTAACTGACATACGCAGGCTGGAATCTTTTGAATATCGATGCCTGCGCCGACTACTGCGGGTCCGACCCCTAGACCATGTGTCCTACCAAAGCCTGCCACAGGAAACCCAATGCGGCGAAAAGTTGATGATATTTTGTTGAAATATTTTTGAAAAAATTTTCTTTTGTATTTCATTTATTTTTCAACAAAAATTCAACAAATTTTCAACAATTTTTTTGCAACATTTCTGTTATATTTCGATGAAAATTCTACTAAAATTCAACGTAATTTCACTATATTTTCAACAAAATTTCGTCACATTTTCAACAAAATTTTCAGTAAAATTTCAACAAAATTTCATTTATTTTTCAACAAAATGTCAACAAATTTTCAACAATTTTTTGAAAAATTTCTGTTATTTTTCCATGAAATTTCTACTAAAATTCAACGTAATTTCAATAATTTTTCAACAAACTTTTGTCACAATTTCAACAAAATTTTCAGTAAAATTTCAACAAAAGTTCATTCATTTTTCAACAAACTTTCATCACAATTTCAACAAAATTTTCCGTAAAATTTCAACAAAAGTTCATTCATTTCTCAACAAAATTTCGTCACAAGTTTAACAAAATTGTTAGTAAAATTTTAACAAAATGTCGTTCATTTTTCACTAAAATTTCACTCGAAATTTCAACAATATTTCAACAGTTTTTCCATTTTATCACCAAAAAGTGTCGTAACTGAACAATGTTTCATCTGTGCTTTCATTGTTTTGTCAAAAAAATTCAATGAAGTATCAGGTTAGATGCAGTTGGGGGGGAATAGTGGACCTATTTCTTTTAGTAGAGCACCTTGGGGCTTGGGGGAAGCATTTTTGGTCGTATAACACGAGGCAGAATCGTCGCCAGGCCGAAAATGTTGCACAAGGCCGAATCGTCACGAGGCCGAATCGTCGCCAGGCCGAATCGCCTTTATTATTTTATGGCAACATTTAGGCTTAGCTATCAGAAATTTTCCTAAAAATTTCTATTTTCTGACCTAAACCTAAGGCTGAGTCTAAGCCTAAGCCTGAACCTAAGCCTAAGCCCAAGCCTAAATTAAGCATACGTTTAAAAATGGCGATTCGGCCTGGCGACGATTCGGCCTCGTGACGATTCGGCCTCGTGTAGACACGCCGCATTTTTGCATGAAGAACCCCTATTTCGTTTTTTGGATTTCCTGAAATACGACCCCCGAAATTTGAACCCTCAGTGAGGGACAGTTTTCGCAATTTTTTTCGGAAACTCGTGCTTTTTCCGTTCTAAACGTGTTTAAGGGGGTAATTGCGTTTTTAGGTGTTTTTTGGAAAGCCATAGCTCGGCGTTTACAAATTCAAATCACAAGCGGTTTTTTGCGTTAAGTAGACCCAAGTTTTGCCTATCATTATGTTTTGTGTATTGAAAGTCATCCGTTGCTTATCTTTTTAGGACAAGCGTTTAAAAAAATTTGTCCTTTCCAAAATTCATGTTTTTTACAAAAAGTTTGCGCCACAGTTCTGAATCATACGATTACCTGTTGGGGCTGAAAGTTGACATAGTTTTTAATTCGTCTAAAATCCCCAGGCATGTCCCCCACTTCTTCGACAAACTAGTCAGTTTACTAGAGAAAATAGCTTGGGCGTAGAATTAAGCTCAGGGCTTAGGCTTAGTTTTTATCAGGCTCAGGCTTAGGTACTGAAAAATAGAAATTTTCAGGAAACATCCTGCCAGCTTAGCCTAAAGAATCCTTTCAGCTTAGCCGAGACAAAATTTTGGGGGTCAGAGATCAGATTGGGGGCATGGCTGACGATGGGGGTTTCATATTTTTATTAAAAGATGGGGTAGGAAGCGAACTAGAATCAAAATAATTCCCCCCCGCTTCGGTCTGACCCATCATTACGCACTCACAGCTATCCCAAAACGAATATTATAGCCATTTTTGGCTTCAGACTTTGGCCTAAGTTGACGTTCACTTCCAAAAACACTGAAAATAGATTTTCAAGGGGTCATAGCTTGATAGCTCAGAAAGTCCAAATTTGTGCATAGTGGTTCTATTTTAAAAAATGCTTCGCTCAAGGTGCTCTTCTCTAAAAATAGATCCACTCCACTATTCCCCGCCCCAGCTGCTCTTGAACCAAATTTGTTGAAAAATTAACAAAAAATTGATGAAATTTTACTAAAAAAATGTAAACTTACTGTTAATAGCCGAATGTTAAATTGATGAAAATTTATGAAAAAATAATGATTAATAGGACGAAATTTTAAAGAAAAAAATGTAAACTTACTGTTGATAGAAGAGTGTTAAATTGATGAAAACTTGTTGAAAAAATGATGATAAATTGATGAAATTTAACAGAAAAAATGTAAACTTACTGTTGATAGCTGAATGTAATATTTATGAAAATGTGTTGAAAAAAGATGATAAATTGACGAAATTTAACTGAAAAAGTTAAACTTACTATTGATAGCAGAACGTTAAATTGATGAAATTTTGTTCAAAAAATGATGATAAATGGATGAAATTTTACTAAAAAATATAAACTTACTATTAACAGCAGAACGTTAAATTGATGAAAATTTGTTGAAAAATTAATGATAAATTGATGAAATTTTACAGAAAAAATGTAAACTTTTTGTTGATAGCAGAACGTTAAATTGATGAAAATTTGTTGAAAAAATGATGATAAAAAGATTGAAAATTTGTTGAACGTTGCACTCAGATTTCGTTTTTTAGTTGAAAATTAGTTGAAAAGTCTTGGATATGTTATTGAAATCTTGCTGAAATAGGTTCAGATTTTTGTATAAATTTTGTTGATATTTTGTTGAAAAAATTTCGATATTTTACTGAAATGCAGCAGATCTTTTGTTGAATTTTGAGCGATAATTAGTAGAAATTACAGTGAAATATTGCTAAATTTTTCTTGTTATTTTGAGTATAATTTATTCTTATTTTTTCTTCTAATTGGGCTTCCTGTGTGCTGCTCCGTGCACATGATCGAATGAGGCTGTCTGGACGGATTCAACAACGTAGAGTCCGTTGGCTCGGGCACGTAGCTCGTATGCCGCCCTCCCGTCTCCCCCACGCCTGCCTGTTTACTTCCATACCACAGGACTGGAAAAGACGGCGTGGTGGGCAACGCCGTACCTGGGAGGATTCAGGATTGCGTGCGAAATGACCTAAAGGAGACGTATAGACCATACATGCATGCCCATTACACTTGGAATCAGATCGTGAGAGACCTAGCCGAGGATCGTAGTCAATGGCGGCGAATTGTGGGTTCGATGGGGACTGGTCCAGGGCCACCGTGAACAGGACGCTGTTTATTGGTGCTTAAGTCAAGTCAATCCAAAAAAAGCAAGTGTAGAACCACATGTTAAGCAACGGCTAAAGTCCTTCCGCTCATGGTGAGAAATACTAAACCAAACAGTGTAAGCACGACTGCAGAATAGACAACTGCTCCCCTTATATACATACGTGGGCAGGTAGCCAATTCCGGGGGGGAGGGTTAGTCATCGGAGGGGGGGGGGGTTAGTTTTCCGCCCCTTTCTCTTCGTGAGTTATTATTTTTGCTATGTACGTGAGCCATGGATTTTGCCGTCGTGAGCAACCTTTTTAGCATTTTTAGCACTTTCCATGCGAAAAAACGTTTTATTTATATAACGATTTATATATACCTTTTCGAAAAAATTCAATTTTTGTCGAAAATCATCGTTTTTCGACATATTAGGGCTAATCGTCGAAAATTATGACCAATACAGTCGTAATGTCAGCCTTAACTTTGACTGTCATAAAGTTACACATAATAATATATTTAATACAGCTTTGTTAGCACTTAGCAACATATTTAGCTCATTTGTACTAAAAATCGTAATTTTGCCAACTGAAAAAAGAGGCGAAATATACATAGTTAAATTGAGCTTGCATATCAAAAATTTTAGTTTCTTTTCGTGTAGACAATAAATTAATTAATAGAAAAAATAAGCATTATTAGGCATAAGAAGAAGAAGAAGTTTATTTATGCAGCATTAGTATAACTAAAAAAAATGTTAACAAAGTAAGAAACAGAAAAGGATTACATCGAAGCTATAAGTAAAAATAAAACAATAACGGACTCAAGCGCAACAAAAATGCAGCATAGGAAGGGCAAAACCTTAAAATAAAGGTCATACACCGCCCTCCCTGACGGTATATAATCGGGGTTTAAAGAGGCAGAGAAACACGAATCAAAAAACAGGGAAACCGGAGAAAATGTACATCACCGTAAATAGGTCGATCTTAAAAACTTGCTGAGATCTAACTCATTTATTTTGCGAACGAAAATTTCTACGCTGGAACTAGTTACGACATCGTTGGGCAAGCAATTCCAAACAGGCATAACACGGTTTGAGAAAAAATGAGCACGTAAACGTAAACGAGTTTTGGGCAGTTCCAAGCTCAAAGAGTTTGCCGATCTGTTACCGTAAAATGCTTTGTATTGAAAAAAGGCTGAAAAATCAAGGTCGATCAAGTTGTGAACAATTTTATAGGTTAACTTTAGGTCCGCAAGTAATCGTCTTAATTCAAGGGATTTCAGCTTTAATGTAAGTAGTCGCTCTTTATAAGTCTTTATAAGTAGCGATTTTTAATGAAAGCGAATACCATAAATACGATTTGAAAACGTCACTGATGCTCAGCAGCAATCTGGCACTGACAGTCAATTTCTGTTTAAAAATGCAGCTTTATTTATGATTTCACAGTAGCAAGTGTCCTTTTATTTGATGCAAGCAACTAAGACTAAACCTTTTCTGACCCACCTACTAAGCCTCAGCCTAAGCCTCAGCCTAAGCACTAAGCCTAAGCCTAACCTAAGCCTAAACCTAAGCACTAGGCCAAAGCCTAAGCTGGCAGGATTTTTTCGATTTTTTATTGCCTAAGCCTGAGCCTGAACCTAAGCCTAAGCCTGATACTAAGGCCCGTATTCACATACTAAGTGTAACGCTTAAACTTAGTGTTTACACTTAGTGTTAGCGCTTATAAGCGCTAAGTGTTATTCACAAACTTGAACTTTTAACATGCTAAACATACTTAAGCACTTAGCGCTTAGCAAACGCTTAGCGTTTGTTTGTGAATAACACTTAGTATGTGAATACGGGCCTAAGGCCCGTATTCACATACTAACACTAACACTTAAAGTTAGTGTAAACCCTAACTTTAAGTGCTTCGTAGCACTAAATTTAGTGCTACGAAGCACTTAAAGTTAGTGTTTACACTAACTTTAAGTGTTAGTGTTAGTATGTGAATACGGGCCAAAGCCTAAGCCCCATACTAAGCCTAAGCCCTAAGCCCAAGCCTAAATTAAGGGGGTAGTGTCGCGAAAGCAGTCGATTTTGCGCGCCTATAAAACTTTTTCAGTGAAAAATAAGTCATTGTTTTTTACATATTCTAAAAATATGTTTTAAGGCAAATAATTTTGCCAAGTTTCAAAAAAATTGATGCAGCATACAGTTAGCAGTGAAGTCGCAAAGTCGGAAAAATGACGTTTTGAAAACCTATTCACATTCGATAATTTCGTCACAATTAAAAAACTTTTTGTTTAGATTCTTTACACAAACTAAAAGCACATATACTCTAGTTTATGCACACAAAAATTAGTGCAACTTGCTTGAGTGGTTGTGGAGTAATGGCTGTTGGAACTGTGAAGCTGTGCGTAACCTGTAAAGTACTCACAGCAATAATGATAAATTCTGAAAAATTTAGACACTTATTTTGAAATCAAAAGAAAAACGAACCTTCATTTTTCATTTTTCTTATTTGTGGCAAAAAATTGTGCGTCAAAACATTACATGTACTTCACAAGCTGGCCAATCTGATATCTGGCTTGATTTTTTGAACTTTTATGTCTCTATTGTGTGATGTCTGGCTCACAAATGGTGATTGGTTAAAAATATTAGTAGATATTGGTAGTCTAGTGTCTGGCAGTATTTATTTGACACCATATGGCATTTCACTAGTTTCTCAGTGAACGTGCAATTTCAAAGCAAAAAGTTCTCATTTTGCAGCCTATGAGCAAAACTGCTTTGGCGACACTACCACCTTGAGGCCAAGTTTGAATTTGGCCAAAAATTGGACGTTTCTGGCGAATTTGGCCAATTTTTCGGCAGGAACCCGGTCAAAGAGCCTTTGTTTTGATTCTAAAAAATTGTAACCAATAACCTGACACCATTTAGACACGATTAGAATGGAAAAAACAAGAGCTTCGGAAAAAAATTACGAAAACATCCCTCCCTGACTGAGGGTTCAGATTTCGGAGGGTTGTACTTTTATCTCACAAAATCCAAAAAATGAAATAGGGGTTCTATTACAAAAAATGCCTCCCCCAAGGTGCTCTACTCAAAAAATAGGTCCACTATTTCCCCCCCACCCCCCACAACTGCATTTAACCCGGTTACGTGGAGTCAGGTTGTGAATTTTTCAGTTGATCAACATGACACTCCTGAAATGTAGATTTTGGTCTTTATTTTGAAAACGCGAAAACAACATGTATCACAAAATTGTTTAGATTTAAAGTAGTTTGATTCAGGTTTACGGTGGAATCTTATGGGATTACCTTGTGCTGGACTCGTCTGTGCTTGATTTCAAGACATGCCAACCTCACTTCGTGGGTCACAATCCGACGTCCTACCTGACTGCATCAAGTGTTCGGTGGTGATTGGGTCGCAGGACTATGCTTTCTCCTGCGGACTGTGTGGCCTTTCCATGCACGCTAGCTGTTTTGGAATTTCTAATGACCAATACCGAAAATTTGAGAAAGCTGGAGCCTTGCCGCTTATTAATATCATTTGTGATGACTGCAAATCTTTGCCGCAACGACTGGCTGCCCTTGAAAATCTTCGTCCTGCCCCGCCTGCTGCTCTATCAGCTACCTCCTCTGGCCTGTCCGACCCGTCGTCGACTCCCCTCGATGAAGACCAGAGAATAGCAAAAATTGTGGCTGCTGTATTGGAGCAAATTCTGCCGCGCCTGGACAGCCTAATTAACTCTGCCATGGAAAAAAACGAGAAGAAGAGTAATCTGGTTATTACTGGTCTTCCCGTTAGGTCAACCTGTGGTGATGTAGTGGACCTTAACGTTGTGGCGAATCAAATGGCTATGTCTGCTAATGTTGATACATCTGATATTGTGTCTTGTTATCGTGACGGACCTGAAAACACTCCTCGTGGAAAAATTGTCAAAATCAAATTCAATAATCCATCTTCTCGGTGGAAATTTTTACAATACTCGAAAAATTATCGTTATATTTCTCCTCTTTTTGCTAAGGTTTGGGTACGTCCTGACCTTACGTACGAGGAACGGGTTCAGGATAGAGCCTTACGCGCCGAGCTTGCTCGGCGGCGGGCTAACAATGAAAATGTTGTGATTCGTAATATGCGCATAGTGTCTGGTCACCCGAAACCCCCAAACGGGGGAAATTAAGCACAGGTGTGTCTTGTTCTTTTCATAGTTTAGCCATTCTTTTTAATGCTCGTAGCCTTTTGAATAAGTTTGATGATTTGCAAGCTGAAATTTTTAGTGGTGCTATTATTTATGATTTTGTTTTCGTAACTGAAACCTGGTTAAGTGAGTCTGTGTCAAACAATCAATTTTTTTTCACTAATAGATATAACCTGTTGAGACGTGATCGAGTGTCAGGAAGAGGAGGGGGAGTCGCCGCCTTTATTCATCGTAGTTATTCTTCAGTAGAAATTCATTCTGTTAGCTCGCCCACATATGATTTATTAGTTTTTGATGTTAAAAATGACCCACGAATACGCATATTTCTAGTATATATTAAACCTAGCCCCACTTATGATACCATTGCAGAATTAATACGTATAATAATTAAAAATGCGTTTTGATTGGTGACTTTAACCTACCAGCCATTGACTGGACTCGTGGAGAAGCTCCGCACGATTCTCCTTCTGAATTGTTCTTTGAGTTCACCATGCAATATAATTTAATTCAGTTAGTCTGTGAACCAACACGTGAGTTAAATATTTTGGACCTAGTTTTCACGAATGATACTGATTTTGTGAACGATGTAGCAGTTAATACCCGTTTAGTAATAGTGATCATAGTTCCATTTCTTTTACTCTGAGTATTCAAAAGACGCAATGTCCCCCTGTTACTAAAAGAGTATATTCAAAAGCGGACTATGAAGCCATTAACACTTTTTTAGTGAGTACTGATTGGCCACTGCTTTTTAATTCTAGTCTTGATATTAATTATCTCTGGTCTGTTTTCCATTACATATTACAACTAGCTATTAAACAATATGTTCCTGTCCGTACAATTAGAAGCCCTAAACAGGAACCCATTTCTCAAACAGTACGTAAACTACGTAATATGAAAGTTAAATTATGGCGTAAGTTCAAAAATACTGGACGGGTAGATATTCATGAGAGATGGAAACGAACTGTTAGTCAACTAAAATCAACAATCAAACTTGAGTATCGTATTAAAGAAGAGAATGTTTTAAAATCTAATAATCCTAATACGTTTTGGAACTATGTTAACCACAGAATGCGTAAAAAAGAATATATTTTTCCTCTTATTATTGATGGACAACATCATGATGATGATCATCGTGATGATGATCGTGACAAAGTTGTTGTTTTTAATTCGTTTTTCAGTTCGGTTTTTACTGCTGATGATAATAATGTATATCACGCCCCCACGTACAACCTGGCTAATACCTTGAGTAGCATTACTGTTACGTATGAAGCTGTACTGAATAATTTAAAGTCCCTCCCCAAAAAGTTTTCAATGGGACCGGACGGTATTCCGCCATTTTTTGTGAAACGAATAGCTGTTTCTGTTGCACCCCTCTTACAAATCTTGTTTCAAATTTCGATTGATACACATCGCTTACCTTTAGATTGGAAATCAGCTGATGTAATACCAATCTATAAAGGCAAAGGCAAACGTTCTGAGGTTAGTAATTATAGGCCTATTAGTTTAACGTCAATTATAGCTCGTAAACTTGAAACTATTGTTAAGACTTACATTCATACAGTTTTGGTTGAGAATAGTATAATTTCTAGACATCAGCATGGGTGTATAAAGCGTAAATCTACTGTTACCCAATTACTTGAATGCCTGAATGACTGGACTTCCATTTTGGATCGCCGCAATAGCTGCATCGTTGTTGTATATTTGGATTTAGCTAAGGCTTTTGATACTGTGTCACACCGCAAGCTTTTAGATAAGTGTTATGCTTGTGGCATCAGAGGTAGTATTTATGGCTGGTTACAGGATTATCTATCTGAACGTCGACAACGAGTTATTATAGGCAATTGTGTTTCTCCATGGACGCCTGTATTGAGTGGTGTCCCTCAAGGCTCTGTCCTTGGTCCGCTTTTGTTTCTTATTTACATCAACGATTTAGTTCATGTGATAAAAAATTCTACGCTGAAAATCTATGTAGACGATTCTAAACTTTATTTAAAAGTTAATTCTGTTGATGATGTAGCTCGTGTGCAGGCAGATTTACAGTCAGCAGCCGAGTGGGCCATGAAGCACTCTCTACAGTTTTCGGTACCTAAGTGTAATTTACTTGTGCTTGGTCGCCCACCCTGCGATGTTAATTTGAGTATGTTTGATTCCAATATTGTCCATCTCGACATTGTAAAAGATTTAGGAATTTGGATATCTGCTGATCTTAAATTTGCTACACACTGTACTAAGATAGCTTATGGTGCCTTTTATACTTGTGGCCAGATCCTACGTTGTTTCAAGACACGTGATTCTGACCTACTTATCCGTCTTTATTGCACGTATGTTAGAACAAAGTTGGAGTATGCTTCGCAGGTATGGAGTCCTCATTATATAAATCTTATTAATAAGATCGAGCGGGTTCAAAAGTTTTTCACACGATCATTGCCTGGTATGCGTGGCACTCCATACCCTGAGCGGTTGCGTAGACTAAAGTTACAATCATTGGAATTACGTCGTTTGATCGCTGACTTAGTGCTTACTTACTCCATTATTCACCAAAACGTTGAACTCAATGTTCATGACTTTTTTAGCTTTTCTGATAATAATTTACGTGGCCATAACTTGAAACTAGTTGTACCTAAAGTCAACACGGATCTCAGAAAATATTTTTTCAGTAGTAGGGTTGTGAAACTTTGGAACTCCCTTCCAGTTGAAATAGTAAATTCTGCTACGGTTCACATTTTTGCATCTAAATTACAAAAATGGGATTTCACTCCTTATTTGAAATGTTCATACTTAAGATAATATATATGTGTACGTACATATATCCAGAAATGTATGTGTACATATATGTATATCCAGAAATCTAACTTTGAAACAATGGTACCCATAATAGAAGTAGGAAATTATCCTATGAAACCTGGGAGAGTACTTGATGGCGGCCACCCGCCTTTGCTCTTCCTGCATTCGGCATCTACTACTGTTTTCATATTTAACTGTCGTTCTTGTTATTATTCTTGTTATTGATATATAAAAGTTTATATCAAGTTGTTAATTTTCAACCGAGTGCAAAGTAAATTTTGATTTGATTTGATTTGATTTTGATAGTTCAATATTATAGGTTCATCACGAAAAATTTCGAAAACAACGCTTTTTCCAATTAAAAATAGAATTTAGCAAAAAAATAACAGACAAGCCAGCGTATTTACACGTATGAAATAATTTTTGATCATCGAAAAACTCAAGCGTCTGTGGTTACTGGTTTATTTTTAGGCCGTGTTTACATTGAGCTTTTTTCCAGCTGCTCAGACTTTTTTCGGCAGTTTCAGCTAATGTTCCGCTGCTCGAGCAGCTGAAAAGCGAAACCTGGCCCAAAAATGCTGTAGCAGCTGGAAAAAACCTAGGCCGTCTTTACATTGAGCTTTTTTTTCAGCTGCCCGAGCAGCTGAAAAAAGCTTAAGCAGCTGAAAAAAAACGGATAAGTATGGCGGTCACTATAGACTATGTAGCTGCTGCGTTGTCATGACAACGCTGCAGTTCCAGCTTTTTTCAGCTGCTCCAGCTTTTTTTCGCCGTTTCCGGCCTTTTTGCAGCTGCTCGAGCAGCTGAAAAAAAGCCGAAAAAGGCAAAAAAACTGCAGCTTTTTTTCAGCTGCTCCAGCAGCTGAAAAACAGCTCAATGTAAAGACGGCCTCAATGTAAAAACGGCCGAGCAGCTGAAAGCTCAAGCAGCTAAAAAAAACGGATAAGCGAAAAAAGCTGCGGCTTTTTTTCAGCTGCTCGAGCAGCTGAAAAACAGCTCAATGTAAAGACGGCCTCAATGTAAAAACGGCCGAACAGCTGAAAAAAAGCCGGAAACGGCGAAAAAAAGCTCAATGAAAACACGGCCTTATTAGTTTGGCGGTCATTATAAACTAGCTGCTCCGTTTTCATGGCATCGCTGCATTTCCAGCATTTTTTACTACTTTTTATTATTTAAATACTATTTAAATACTATTTATTTTTTAAACTACTCTTACGGACACGGACGCGGACTCGGACACGGACAGCCCTTACGGACAACTATGAACCGGGCTTTAACGTACATATGAGACAGTTGTTTATGACTTAGTTCACAGTGCAATAGAAAATTAAAATATACACCAATATGGTAAGTTAAAAGTTTAAACAAGCTTCAGATCGTTTTTAAATACAAAGTTTTTTAAAAACCTTTCACAGCCATTGCATTCTTGCTGTAGAATTAAGGCTGTTCTCGCCAGCTCAAAAAGAACGAACTAGATCCAAACAAGTATAATATGTGAAAGTGAGGAATGTGTGAGTATGCACCTGGTATCCGATAGAGAACTCAACGGGGCGTAAAACCGATTTAGCAGCAGTACGGGCCAGCTCTCGTCCTGCAAGATACTCCTGAGGCTCCAGTAGAAGGTGTAATGTTTGTGTTAAGGTATGGTGAGTAGGCTTAAAAAGTATACTTAAACTTAAATTAAAAAGGTATGCCCCTAAACTTAAACTTATTCAAAATTGACGTGTGAACTTAAACTTGAACATACACAAAAATTCAAGATGTCAACTTAAACTTAAAGTCAAAGGGTCAATTCAAGGAATACAGGTGTCGATGAGTGTCAATTACAGAGTCCATTTAAAATTGATTGTGAATTATATAAGGATATTTAAATTTAATCTTTTTGACTTTTCGTTTTTCGAATATTTATTGTTGAACTATGCTTTTCAACTGATTTATTAAATTTTATGTTACTTCATTTTTAGTCCGCCCAGAGGCGGAATATTTTTAAAAGGTTCGTAGCACCGAGAGTACATAGTTGGTGCTACGAGCCACCACAGAGCCTATGCTCACCATAGGCCTAATATATGAGTCTTTTTATTCCGCCTAAAGGCGGAATATTTGGATTTATATTTTAGCACCAAGAGTACATAGTCGGTGCGATGAGCCACACCAGGGCCTATGTTTACCATAGGCCTAATATATGGCAACTTTTTTTTTGCCAATGGGGACCTGAAAGTGGAAACCTAATCTAAAATTGAAACTAAAATACCTTAATAACACCAGTGCACACACGACAAGATTTTTTTACTTTTGAATTAAATTTTTTACTTCCTACCATTGTTATTTTGTGGATTTTATTTTTTCAATCCAGACCCCCTTGGTTGTCTGGAGTTTGACAGACAGTTAAGTAAATTGGCCAGCTATTCAAATACTTATGCAAATTAGCCAACAATTTTCAGCAAATCAGCGTTCTCACAGTATACGTACGTGATTAGTCAGCCAATTGGGTATCAGCGGGTGGAGCTTTCGCAGAGATATATGCAAATTAGGTTTCCATTGTGGTCAGTAGTTCGTCAATCAGTCTGTTGTCGTGAGTAGTGGCAAATTGGGGGGCGAAAAGGAACATGTTTGTGGCCGAAATGGAGTAAGTCTTAGCACTAATGGCGATCCAATTTTAGATTTTTGAATTGAACTGGCTGAATAGGTGCTCAATATCCAAACCCTCAAAAAGTTACTTACTTTCAACTTTACTTCAGCCATGAATGTTTCAAACGGCAAATTTCTGTTAGCTTTTTCAAAAACAGTGAATCAAGATAAGCCAACGCACTGATTACAATTACCTAGTCTAGCATTTGTCGAATACCTAATTTCCAATGATTGAGTCAGCATTAACCAAAGATTGACGTAAACTCGAAACAGGTATGGCTCGAAACTGCGACCAAATATGTTTTAACCAACTTTTCAATTTAGTTGCAGCCAACTGTAGGCCAGTGGTCTGTGGCGTACTAATTGAGTCCACCTCGGTACTCGGTTCAAAAAGTGACCCTGATGTGGACAGTGATCATAATGTGCCAAAGATCCATATTCTCGAACTAATAATACTGAGGCTAATTTATATAAAAATGCCCTTAATCCGAAGCATTTGCCCAAAAATTCGGTCTAGGTGCCCTTAATCCGAAGCATTTGCCCGAAAATTCGGTCTAGGTATTTAATTAATCCTATATTTTCAACAAACTTATGCCCCTGCCTCTCACGGCATGTTTAAGGTTTAATGGTTTAAAAGGTATAAGATTTATGGTTGGATTCACTTCACACTAGCACTTGCACAAGCACGAGCACAAGAACAAAGCTTGTTCAACGATTTTATCTGTTGCAAGAGCACAGCCAATCAGCGAAGAGATTTTGTAGCTGTCAGTTTGGGTATAGGTATAAGTAGCTCATTAAGTGGAAAGGCGTGGGTTTTGTTGGAAACGGTTGTTTAAATGGATCACATATGTACAGAAGAATGCATTGCATTAATTTTCTATTTCTTTCTTCTAATTTCGTCTTTCTTTCTGTCTTTAATTTAATCTTTGAAATCAAATTCAACTTTTAACATAGCTTTTGCCTTCTTTCCAGGGTATTTTCCTTCTTCCATAAAATTGTCCGAGAAAGTTTAAAAGCTGCAAAATTTTTAGCCCAAACTTTCAAAACGGGGCTTCAATTTGATTGGTGGGGTTTGTGGTTGTGCATGTGCTGGTGCCAGTGTGAACGTCTACGTGTTGTGCTTGTGCTTGTGATGTGACTGCTTGTGCTTGTGCAAGTGCCAGTGGGAATCCGGCCTTAACATTTTATTCACACTGGCAATAAGGTTCAATGAACAGCAAATACTAATTTACCCACGGTGGCGTGCTTTGCTGCTCTTATTGTATAGTCATTGGTTAGATGCAGAATCTTCGTCTGCAGCGCGTAGCCAATCTGGCTAAATCTCTAAACATTGAACCAATAAAAAATTGCAAACTTTCAACATCGTTAAACCTTAAACCTGCTGTGCAAAGCGGGCACTAGTTCGGGCCACCACTTCAAAGTGTCAGTTCATGTTCAACTAATTCTCCTAATGTTGTCGACGAACGTTACAAGCAAGGGACTCGACATTGATTTCACGCCACAACATCGGAATTTGTCCCTTTTAGGGACCTACTTGTTCATTTATTTTACGTTAAATTCTTACTTTTAGTTTTCGTTTAACTTTAAAGCTTTAAACTTTGTAGCTTGTTTGGGCGTGTACAGTTTTTGATTTTATGTTTCGCTGTGTCTAAAGTATCTAAAGTCGTGTCGGAGCTGTGCATAGTGTAGTTAAGTAGTGTCGAAGCTATAGATTTAATACTAGGCAGGTGTACATAATTTGTGTCGGAACTGTGGGATGTTGGAGGTGTGGATGCAAACCGTAGATCTATAGGTTTTAAGTTTATTGCTGAAAAATTGGTAAATGAAAATATTTATTAACAGCCAAACAAAGTTGCAGCTAATTTTTTGTACGTCTTTGCAACAGTTTAGCTGATTATTTCTGTATAACTCCAGATCTTTTTAGTTTAGAACTGAAAGTTATTATTTATATTTATTTATCTTATTTATGCGAAATCCACAACGTTTGCTGATATGTTCCGTCGTTATTACAGATTAAAAAGATTATTATTTATTAGTACAAGACTAGTACCTCTAGTTTAAGCCTGTTTCACACGAGGGCGCATTTTGCTCCATGGCGCGTTGCATGCAACGCGCCATGCAACGCGCCATGGCGCATTACATGGCGCATTGCATGGCGCATTACATGGCGCATTGTATGGCGCATTACATGGCGCATTTCATGGCGCATTTCATGGCACATTACATGGCGCATTCCATGGCGCATTACATGGCGCATTACATGGCGCATTGCATGGCGCATTACATGGCGCATTGCATGGCGCATTAGTTCAGATGTGGACGCACGCTATGGAGCATTCTACGAAATAATATTCTAAATCATTCACTATAATGCTCGATTTTTGAAATTTTATTTGACATAGCCTGTTTGTTTGTAATTAATAATACACATGATAATAATAAAGTTTATTAAATAAACATATTAATAATCATAGATATATAATATTTATCATAAAACGATTTTTAAATAAGGTATTTTTATGAAATAATGTAGATATAATTAAAAATCATGAAGATTATATTAAGCAAGTATAGTACTACTATTACTCTAAAAATAATGCCCAAATATGCAGCATAAAAAACACTCTATTTTGGCACAATGCTTAGAAATATTACCTGCAACATTCCATCTTAAACGGCCAAAATAAAATATATTAAAGTAAAGTAAGTAATATTAACGTGATATTAGGCAGTTACTTTGCATTTACACACGTATAACAATTTAACAAGTACCATAATTTTTTCTTATTATTAGTTAATAGTAAAGTTCTTAATAGTAAATAAATAAGGTTAATTTTAGAGTCATTAGTCATCATACTGATTGAAAAATGAAGTTTTATTAAACCTTTAGGCGTACTAATAAAATTTAGCTGCGGTAGGCGGGGCTAAGCCAACTAGTTGAGTGACAGCTGCTTCTGATTGGCCGCTGAATGCTATGCGCCCTCTGATGCGCCATGAAAATTGCAGAAAATTTGATTTTGCGCCATGAAAAATTTTCAATGGGAAATTTTCATGGCGCGTTGCATGCAACGCGCCATGCAACGCGCCATGAAATGCGCCATGTAATGCGCCATGAAATGCGCCATGTAATGCGCCCTGCAATGCGCCATGTAATGCGCCATGGAATGCGCCATGTAATGCGCCATGCAATGCGCCATGGAATGCGCCATGTAATGCGCCATGCAATGCGCCATGGAATGCGATATGTAATGCGCCATCAAATGCGCCATGAAATGCGCCCTCGTGTGAAACAGGCTTTAGACTAGCAGAACTCCGTTTATAAATTGAGGTCAAGCAGTGTTTGACAATAAATGTTTTTCAATTTTTTTAATTGAGTAGCCGCGGAGGAATTTTTGATGTTTTTAAAAAGAACTTTTTGCCATAACTTTTTTCAGGAACCGCCACCTTTTTTCTGGTTTTTGCAGTTAGATAGAGCAAAAAAGACTCATTTGATGACAAAACATCTCTACATGTCAACGCTGACTTATATAGCGAAAAACGCAAAATAAAGTTTAAGAATAAAACAAATTTCAGGTTTAGACACATATTCCTGGCGCCACGGTCACTGATGGGGTCCTAGCTGTTTTATGTAATTATCACAATTATACGGCTAACTTCATGAAAGCATATATTTTGTGTTATCATTGGTAACACAACCGTTGCGTAGCATTTATGAAAAATACTAAATTTACAGAAAAATTTTTTCAGCCATAACTTTTTTAAGCTAACTGGTGCAGTTCTAGCTTTCGGCATCAGTTAGGATATAAAAACAGATTTTATTTGACACAATAAACATTAAAGGTCACCGTTGACAATGTGCCGAAAAACGTAATATTAATTTTGACAATAAAATAACAACAACTCTGATTGACCTGGAACCCAGAATCTGTTCACGTTCATCAGTTTCATCAGTTCATCATAATGTAAGCTTATTTCATGTTTAGAACATCAATGCCAGCTCTTACAAAGGCACGTTCCCCTATTATTATAATTATTTTTCTATTTAGAATAGTTTTTCAAAACATAGTAACAAAGTTGTAAGATAAGGTCGTCTTCAAAAAAATATTTTTGAGCTATATTCAGCGCTCATAATGCTGACGTCATCAATAACAGACATCGCATTTCAGCATATTTAATTTGAAGATTTTCCAGCGTTGTTGTTTATACTTGGGCTATTATAGGCTCGTGCTGTACTGGAAGTTGAAACAGAGAGTGTACTGTCGCGCCACCTACCTGTATAGCTTTTCAATTAGAAGAGGCAGTAAAAACTGCACAGTTGAAACCAAAGTGTAATTAGAGTGCTGTGAACAGAAGTGGAACCAAATACGTTTTACCTGTTTCTGGGTTGTTTGAGTGAAATATGTTGTTGGTTTTAGTGACTATATCACGGGTCCTAGTTCTAAGTGTTATCAAACTGTTATCACCTGTCAGTGTGAACAGCATCGCTGCTGAAATTTAAAAGTTTCTGACAGCTACTGTTATCTTCCTTGTTCTCTATGGACGCTTCAATAGACTCTCGTAATGTTGAATCATCGCAAGCAATGTTGAAAAAACGGCTTTCTACGGTAATGCCTAGGTTGCTTCTGTGCAGTGTAACTATTTGAATTGGTTATGTTGTAGAGGCTCGTTAATATCGTTGTTAAGTGACAAGATAAATCGGGACCATTCATTCAGAGGCAACATTAAACTTGTGTATTGAGTCTAATTGCAATAAAGCATAATTTACTGGGAAAAGTGATTTTGTCATTATTTTTCTGTTTCCTTAATTCGATTCCGATCGATGAGGTAAATGTAACAAAAGTAACAAATATGTGTTGTTAAAGTTTCAAGCGGCGTAAACGTTTTGAAGACATATGAGCGATGATCGATGTCTCGAGCTCTGCTACAAAGTTTGCCTGTGAAATAACGATCTTTTTCGATGAGAAACATTTATTATAATTTAGTGTAAGTTAGTCGTTGTAAATGTTTTGATCAATCCAAAATTTTTAACGACGAATGTTTTGCTTCAATAAGTCGAGTTAGGCCCAGATTGCTGAATTGCTGAACTCTGAGACAAAACAGCTAGACCCATTTTTGTGACTACTTGCTTTTCTCTTGATTCTTGCAATTCGATTTTTTTGTAATAAAAACGCGTGTTCTTTTCGTCTCAGGGTCCAGCTTTTTTGGTCAGACTCAGTTTCTCAGTCCCACGTGGAACTTCAAGCAAAATTGGTTTTTGCAAAATTTAGGCCAGCCCAAAACTGTTCTGACGGTCCTGCCGTTTTATTACTAAATGTCATGCTGACAGGTGAACCAAGCATGAAATCATTTATTGGAACAAAACAACTTTTCACTGTTTTTGTTTTGTTTTGCAGTTCTGCATCTGCAGTTGAGTTTTGCAGTTCTGCATTTTTGAAAGTAATGACAAAATTAAAACATGCAACCCTCCAAACCACCACATGTATAATCATCGCAACGTTAATCAGTTGACAGCTGTAGTTTTGGTTTGAGTATATTCAGTTTCTGACATTTTGCAACTATTGACCATTTTTAGAACTGCGGTTTTTATTTCCTCGTGTTTTCCGCAATAAATGAAACAACTAATGAAAGGATTTGTAAAAATCAACATACTCAATCCGAAGTTGATTATGTACTTAAGTTTAACATTTGTTCTCAATGTGGACAAAGTTACTGGTCGAATTAAGTTTGGCAAAAAATGTAGGATGAAAGTAATGGTAGCTAGTAGCTACCATACACATTGTTTTTGTTATTCGTATTTGTCTCTTGTAAGCTTCGGTACTAGTGCTATTTTCGTTCGAAGTTTGTCTTGCCTTTCTTTTGTAACTTATTACAGCAATAAAAGAAAAAATAATGCTACCCAACGGACAAGCATACTTCAAGACCAAGTAAGTTTCGGCCAAAACGACGTTGAAAAAAATTTTGTTAGTGCACGCAAAATCCCCTAATTTTTCGTTTAAACTAATGTAAAAAATTCCTTGTAGGCAGGAACCAAATCCCACTGTGTCCCCCCGGAAAGAAATAGCTACATAGTTAAACTTTTCCCCCCGGAAACAATTGAACTAGCCATTTTTCCCCCGCTGGCCAACTTTTCCCCCCTGTTTTAAACTTGGTTTCTGCAAACATTTCGTTTTAAAACAGTTTTATGACAGTCAGCTGAAGACGGGGTGCTGAACTGAAGAGGGGTACCCCCCCTCAGTAGTGTTGTTTTAGTATAGAAATTTTAGTTTAGTTTAGATACAGTTATAATATAACGACCCGAAATTAGTTTAGTTTTGATACAGTTATAGTATGGCGGTTGAAATTTAGTTTAGTTTTAGTTCTAGTTATAGTATGCGCTTTTCGCCGGAGTTTTAGTTTTAGTTATAGTATAGTTTTAGTATGTAGTTTTAGTATAGCGACATTTTGACGGCGAGCTTTTCCCCCCGATTATAGTTTTGCATCCTACTACCTCTAGCATTACTTTTTCGACGATTATAGTAAATAAGTTCTTAAACATAAACAAATTCTTTTTTCAAAAAAATTCTAAAAATGGCTGTTTTTCAAGCATGTCAAATTTGAATGAATTTATATTTGGTGTCATCGCACACGCCATGGGCAAAAATTTAAAAAATCATAAAGGTTGATATATGATGATATTAGGACATGACAAAAATTGACTTCGTCAGTGTTCAAAAAAAATTCGGATGAAGGGACGCGTTGTGCACACAAAAACGTTTTTTTACCTATAATTTACACGTAAAATTGAAATTTTAAAAGTTCCTAGTCAAAAATAGGAAATAGCTTTGGTTCCAGTTTTTTACATCTGCGATGCGCCTTTACGGTGGGCTACAATGTGTGCAAATTAGAAGCAAAATTGAAAACCTGCAATTTTCACTTATACAGGTAGCCCTTAAGGTCACTTAATCCGGGGGTTAAGAAATGAAATTTTTTAACCATTTTTCAACTTGTCATTGGGATTAAAATTAATCGCTTATTCGATAAAAATAGAATATTAAACACAAAACAAATTAAAACTTACCAATTCTTTTTTGAAAATCCAAAAGCGAAGCAAATGTTAATAAAAATTTGTGCCCGCCTCGCAACAGCAACACACATACATAGACAATGTGTGCACTGTAGAGCATGGACCATTAAAAAAGAAATCCATATTATTTATCTAATACGGATGTAGATTCTGCTGTGTTAAAAATATTTTCCCACCGCTTACTAAAACTTCCCAGTTTTAGTAAGCGGGTGTACTATAACTAGTTTTAGTATAACAAGCTTACTAAAACTGTGAGTTTTAGTAAGCGGCTGTATTATAAGTGTAGGTTATAGCACGATGTAGAGTGCACTCAGTAATTTATACGAACTGTTACGTGAAGCTCCAAGTGCATAAACGAGTGCGCGCAGCGCACGAGTTTACGCACGCGGGCTTTACGTGCCAGTGCAAATGATTGCTGAGTGCACGCTACAAAGTATTATAATGTATTTATGTTATAACTGTTTTGAATAACAGTGCAATAACTAAGATGCACGCCTACAGCAGTGCTATAACTTAACTAACTTATACGGCACGCTGTGAATCTAGCAGCGTGCACTTAGTTATTGTCGTTAGTTATTGCACTGTTATTTCCAGACAGGTATGATATAACTAGTTTTAGTATAACCAGCTTACTAAAACTCTACTTACTTACTAAGCGGGCATACCAAAACTAGTTATAGTGTAACATGCTTACTAAAACTAGTTCTGTGTACTAAAACTAGTTTTGGTATAAGCCCTAATTTAGTTTAGTTTTATTTATAGTATAGCGCTCAGAAATTAGTTTAGTTTTGATACAGTTATAGTATAGCGGCTTTAATTTAGTTTAGTTCTATAGCCAATTTGATTTAGTTTTAGTATCATATACTAAAACTAGTTTTAGTATTAGTTATAGTATACTAAAACAACACTACCCCTCAGTTGAGTACGGGGTATCGTTTTGAGGGGGGGTACCCCCCCTCAGTTGAGTACGGGGTCTTCAGTTGAGGGGGGGTAGCCCCCCCCCCCTCAAAACCGTACATAAACGGCCTATTTAGCGCTCCGCATTGGACGCGCGCTGCCAGGCATAATAGGGAGAATGTCATACTCTTCCTATTATGTACTCTTGATCAGACTTAACCGTTAACTAAAGCCTTTCAGTGTAATCTAACACTTTAATTCTAGGTGACACACGCACATACTTATTTGAGCTGAAGTAAAACATGCATACAGACGAATTTCTTGCACAGTTTAGTGTTATAACGCCAAAATCAAAATTAAAGACCTGTTGTGCTGTGGCACAACAGAAAAAAAACTTCAACGGCACCAAAAATTTAAAAAACGGTTATACGATGAAAAATGCATGTATAAAGTATACACACAAATTAAGTAGGTGTAGGTATGAGAAAAGCCTGATTTGAGTTTGATTTAGTTAGAAATAAATTTCTTACAAACAGTTTTGTCAAAAGTGATTTTCTCAGTTGTCATAAAGTGGAACATACTTAATACCAAGCGCGCATAATGACAAGAGTAAAATGACATTATACACGTTTGTGGCCTATCGCCGCTGGCCTAGTACCAGTTCGCAAACCGCCCCAGTTCGCACACCAACAGTCCCGGTTCGCAAACTGTTTAATTACGGTCCAAGTTTTGTCAGGGGCCCGGATCGCAAACTCTGAGTAGCGGTTCGCAAACTCCTATTTAATCTAATCTAACACCTAATCTAACAGACACACAAAGACCAACACAAAATAAACTAAATAAACGCATAGGTGGATTAGACGCGAAATTTTCAGTAGCTTGTGCCACACTTTTTGTGTAAGCAGAGCGGGTCTTTTTTGTCTTTTTTAGCTTGAAACAGTGCAGAACTGCAGACATTGCCAGTAAGTGCAATCATTTTTGGTCGAAAGTTTGCCAAATTTATAACAAAAACCAGGCACTATAATAAAACCAAAAATCAACACTAATAGAACAACACTGGGTTGCCAAATTCGGAATCACCATATCGTGGGTCTGGAAAGTTTTCACCCATTTCGGATACGAAAAGCAAACCATGGAGTGATTATAAATCAAAACCTTGTCTATTTATACTGTAAAATTACAATATTCTTATTTTATTGCCCAAAGTCTCCCGCTGATAATCGTTGTAAAATTTCCATTCATTTAAATGGATTTACCATTATCTGCAACTTTGGAGGTAAAATTTCTATGCATTCAATTTCTTTTAATTGTTTGCTCAGTGAACTTTGACAAAATAATAAAGACGTAAGCTACTCGTGGTGTCTCATGGTGTATTGGTTAGCACTCTGGATTCATAATCCATTGCTTCGAGTTCGAGTCTCGGTGAGACCATTTTTCAAAATTACTTTTTACTTCAATATGTTTTTGACTTTAAAAATGAAAACTTGTTTACATATAACTTGTTTATAACTTGTTGTTATAAAAACTTCGGAACTACTCAGCCGTAAATGTGTGCAAAAGTCGGATTTTAATTATCACTTTATCCACAATAAGTGGCCGCGTTTAATATTTCTGTGGAATATTGACACTCAGGCCTCACAATTTAGCAGTTTCTCACTCAGCAAAAGAGCTTGTTCAACATATATTTTGTCTACAAGAAACATCTGTTGTTGTTAGTGAAGATGTAAACAATTCCTATGTATGTAGTTTAGTAAATTTATTAAAATAAGCACAGTAGAAGAGTAAGAAAGTATTTATTTGCTAAACTTTGTAAAATACACAAGCGCTGACAGTCTAAAACAACAATCACAAACAACCAAACAACTATGTACGCTAACACTTAATAATGATATAATTTGTCGAAAATGTGGCTATAATTTGTCTAATATGAAAGGGCAATCTTACATCAAGAATCTGTGGTAGGTATTTTCAAAAGCTAACTAACTTGTTAGAACTGTAATACAGGTTATTTCACAATAATCAATGCAGTGCAAGCTCGACTTGATAAAAATATCAATCTCGAGCAACAAAAATAGCACAATAGTGTGGAAAAGTAGTTTTCGTCTCCAGAATCGCCATCCAGTTACCAGCTGTTTTTTAGGAAACCATTTCTTTCTGCACCTCTGCCAAAACATCTAAAATTAAACTTACAGCTAAAACCTAAACAAATAATTAATTTTTGACGGAACCAATTCATTATTTTGTAGTAGCAATTTAATTTGATAATGAGAAAAATTGTAGACAAATACAGTGCGTTTAACTTCAGACTGTTTGAATAGGTATTTTAGATTAAAAAAACAGTGTGAAAAATATATGCGCAGGAAACTTTTTAGTCACATGGTTGATACTGAATAAGTTAAACACGAACTGTAAATTGCGGCAAATGAGTAGGTATATTGCACGATCGTCAGTTACAGCCACATCTCACCTCGTTTTGTTTACACATAGGTTGGAAAGCCTACCTAAAGGCAGTCTAAAGCTAAAACCAGTCTAAGGTATTTATTATTAAGAGTACATAATGATATGATAGGAATACAACAATAGTCCTATTATGAACTCTTGGTATTATATTTCAATAATTTAGAACATTGTAAATTCTACACGTGGTACAAAGGTTTAAAATGTTGCCCATAGAGTGCGTTTAGCAAGACTGAGCTAAAACTGGCTATCCACCGATAGAATTTTAGGCTAACTAGGCCGCGCAACATTTAACCAGCGTTGTGAAACTCACAGTAATGTAAGTTTCAAAATGTTGGTTAAATTATACATGTGCTACACTACGATAATAATGATGCACTTCTTCAGCACTTCAAATACTTCTATGTAGGTATAGGTGGTAATAAAAAATGTGCCGTTTTCAATTTCTAGCAAAAACCTTAGCGGATTCAAACGACAAACAACCAATATTCTGAAAATGTTTTTTCTTTAATCAGTACTAATTAACTAGCATAAGTAGCTTAACCAGCAATACAGAGAGAGGTAGTGAATTAACAATGGCGCTTTCCAACCTTGTGCGACATGTGGTACAAAAATTATCAAGTACTGAATACTAACTTGTTGAAAAACTGCACATTCGTTACAACCACCTTTAAACCAGAAAATAACTGGTTTAGAAAAAACTCACTGTCTACTAAATATCGAGACAACATTTCGTATTCGGCCTCTCTAATCACATGAGAAGTCAGCCATGGAAGAAAGTCATCCACAATATCTGAAAGCATTGGGATTTCTGCAAAATGATTACCGTGTTTTACATAAAATTCAATTAAAATAGAGGCATGACAGACTTAAATTATGAAGCAAAGGTACGTACCATTTATCTCTATGGTATCTAAAAACTTTTTACGCGGCAGCTGCGGCGGCCTCAGCCGCGGCGTATATACTATATTACAAAAGGCTGATTACCACGTATCTACTCTCATAACGTAAATTTACACAGTTATATTGGATAGGTCAGAAAAAGCATTGCATGTGTGGGTGTGTGTGCTCATGTCATGCTGCATTGTTATCTAGATAGGATTCAGCGATTGCCTATGCAGAACACATATAAATACGTATAAGTCTGCTTAAGCGGTCCCTCATTGTAACAGTGCTGCTGTAAGGAAATCCAATTGCAACAATATTTCATTGATTGTTTATTAGCGCGTCGGCACCAGAAAAATACGAACTTCATATGGCGTTGTCAACCAGCCTTGGTTGTTGTCAATATGGTGTCATATTTATTAACATGATAATGATTCATGTCTATATTACATGCGGTCACAAACATGATTTAACGTATAGTTTTGTCAGCTGCAGCTCAGATACACGTTGTTTCTTAAAATATCGACAAACTTTACAAGGCGTATCTGCAGTATCAACCGATACTTCCAACTGCAGTTGACACGCGATTTTTGGCATGTCAATGCTTTACATAATTTCAGAACCAGATTTGGCCGTAAAAATTGGTGAAGAAAGGTCGCACGCGATAGGCGGAGTAAACGAATAATAGACTAACACTAGCCTAGAGTGTAGCTACATAGAATAAACATTAAACTGAACTAACGCCAACATGATTTTTTGAATGGAAATTTGAATTCGTTTTTAATCATTAGTGCTAACATTGTTGACAAGAAAAGGAGACTGAGCTGAGAGTGGTCGCTTTTGCTATAAAATGTTAAAATTAAAATTAGTTTGGTGCCGCGTTTATATTCGAAGAATATCCTCAGCAGTACAAGCAGGTGGCAACGAAAAATCTATCAAAATTACTTGAACCGTACTTGCAAAACGTGCTTGTTCTGAAGTAAGACCGCGTTCCATGCGTGATGTGTAGTAAACTTTTAGCAACCGATACCATTTACTGTAATAATGGTTTCACCAGAGCAAGAGTACATAATAAGGTAATCCTCTTATGTACTAAAGACCAGAGTAATACTACGTTTTTAAGCGGCGGCCTCAGCCGCCGCGTATATGCTATGGTGGCAAACGTCTGGTATCAATACCACGTAGATCCAACTTTTCTTGTGTAAACTTGCTGTTAGATCACTAAAAGACACAGTTTGTGTGGGCGTGTGTAAGATCAGGTACGTACGTGCGTAGCTAGCGTTTAACAGGCAAATGCTCTCATTGCAGTTCTCAATGCAGTAACGTTGGCAGAACTAAGCCTGTTACGTCAAAGTTCCGTTGATTGCATGTTGGCGCATTGGAGAAATGATCAATGCGCTGTACCAGGTCATTGCCAATTGCAGTTAGCTGCGACTATGCAACGGCGTGGCTATGGATGTCACTGGTGGCCACTATGGCTCATCAGACGTTTTTGAAAAGAATGTTATTAATAGCCTGCCTGTTTTTCTTAATTTAAAAAAATTTTACTGATTATTCAGATTTCAGATTCATATTGTTCACCAACTGCACATGAAACGATTTACTGTTTGGTTAGATGGAAATGACAAAAATGGCTATGTTTAACTAGAACAAAGACAATTCGTCAAGTCATATGTAGATATGGATAAATACTGAATCAAGTTTTCATTGTCAACATTTCATTTCATTGTTGACATAGCAGACAAGTCTTAGTAGCGGTACTGAATTTCCAGCACAAACTGTATCCAAGTTTGCTGACAAGTAATTGGTTAAGAAATTGAGAAACTGAAAGAACCGGTAACCCACTCTGCGAGACTGTAAGCTTAAAATTAACTGACGACATATAAGTTATCCTGAATAAATGTTTTGGGCAATAATGATTTTCAACGTTATTAGCTTGAAATATAAATTAAAACTGATTCTTACATGCTTGGTTTAAAAATGTTGGCTTTGAAAAAAATTGAGTTATATGTCGTATATTGTAGGCGAAATAGCTCTGTCGGGAGAATGATTAGTTAAAAATCTAAAATGTCCTTCGGTATGGATCCCGGGTTTCTTTAATTTTTTTTAATCAAATTGCTGTTTTTTAATAATTCATTTTGACAATTATTAAAGTTATTTGTCTAGTTAACATAATATGTTAACCCATAACATTTATTTTATTTATAGATTTTAATAATTAAATATGTATGTTTATTACATATATACTACGAAAGTATAATTTTAGATTCCAAATGGTGGTTATATATTACTTTTTCTACAGAAACGCAATTGTGTTGCTTTGATTGCATTTATTATTGCCCAAACTTCTGGGAGGCTGGTTGCTGTGTTGGAGTTAAACTATTTTTATACCAAACAACTTATTTCAAAGTTTAAGTGGGTGGGAAGATTTTATACAGTATCTGAAGGCGATAATAGCCCTTCCAGACACCAGGCGTCGCGGGAAGACTTCATAACGAGATCCGCTGCACTACAGGGTTTTAACTGACCTATTGGTCCGGTTGCTAAAAAAGAATATTTCATAGCTTTTGCTGGAGCTTTTGCCGCAGATTGGGCTTAAGCTTTTGCCGCAGATTGGGCTTATTTGTAACGGCTGTCATTATTGTGACACAAGTCATGCGAAATTACCACAACAAGAAAATGTTGTTGCATGGTGCATGGATAACAGGCATTAAAGAAATGGAAATGGCAGCTTACACTAATAAATCGTCTTTAACTTTTGGTAGTAATTATTCTAGTTACGACATCAACAAATATTACTACACGATTGTCTCGGAGGAGGTGCGTGGATACTTTTAGCAAGTACATCGTCCCTACAGCTTCTGAGCAGACGCTGTGTACAATAATCAGTTATACAGATCCGTTAAATTATTATTTATACGTACAAATTTGTAAGATAAGGTCAAGTCTTCAGAAGAAGTTATTTTCGAGCTATA